>JAPCXC010000007.1:0-302457 GCA_027243985.1 Cryptosporidium canis | reverse complement strand
ATATATAGATAAAAATGATTAACATGAGATATATATATATTCACTTATTTATTGCTGCTTTGTTACTTTTACCAGAAGGAAAGAGTGAAAGGATATTTTTTTTGAATGATTATGTTATTGGGGATAATGTTACTGGCTCATTGACCAATAATAATGCTCTAAATTTGAGCAGTAACTATACCTCTAATAGTACTGGAGAGAATATAATTAGTAATATTGTTGGGTTTGATAGATTCATTTTCGACATTGCAAGAAATATTACAAGTGGAATGAGATTTGCACAGTTATTTATATTAAACAAAACAAAGACGTTCATATTCCCATTCATTATGTTCCCAGACGAAAAAAGCTTTAACAGCTTTAAAAACAATACCATGAATAACAAAGAATCTCGTTTTCAAGGCTATGAAGACTATCTACCAGTTAACTCTAGTTTACTTAATTTCGAAAATAACAATCACACAAACTCTGTTCTTGAAAAAAATTGGACAAAACCCGAATTGTTTAATTCTTATCTAAGAGGTGGAGATAAAACGCTTAGATACAGTGAAACATTCATAAATTTCACTAATGTAAATCAAAACAATGAATCAGAGAAAATAACTAATTCTACTATTGATAGACTAGATAAGTTAATATTACAAAAGTTTAACGAAGTGAACTTTAATAAAACAACTAAACCAAGATTTCTTCAGTTTACTTCACTTTTTGGCATGAGTGCGTCAGAAAGTCAATACATGGATTTTGGTTTAATCGGTGGCAATGTAATTCCGGATGTAGGAAATATTCCCATATTAGTTCCAGATTTTGATCCGTGGGTCACTGACACAGATGGATACGAAAATATTTACGATAATGGATTTGGATTGGATTACGAGTATAATTAGAAATTGTCTATTATTTTATACGTGAAACATCGCGAACTATAAAATCATATGCATTCTTGTAGGATGTAAACTCTTCTCCCAAGCTTTCAGCCACTAGATCTGTAAATTCTGTGAATGACTTATCATTTCCATTAGAATCGTCTATTACAGTTGCTAATGCTTCAATTTTGTTTTCAGAGCTATCGATAAACTTCAGCATCTCTACCAGTTTGGGGTTTTTGCTTAAAAGATTAAATAACCTTTTGTTACTATCTAATGATTGCTTTTCCTTTACAGTTAATTCAAGTGGTTCGGTTTCTTCACAGTTTTCCTGTGGGATATATTTACCATATTCTCTGTTTTCTTGGATTTGTGGGGTAGAGTGATTAATTTCATCGTTTTTAACATTGCAAATTTCTCTGGAGTGAATTTGAAAGCAGTTTACTGAACAAAAATTCCTCATACAACATTTGAATTTATATTTTCCATTATTGGCTAGGCATATTACACATATTTTATCATTACTAGATGTAATTACCTCAGATTTTCCTATTTTAGACATGATACATTATTTTTTAACGATGTCTGTCTTTGTATAACAAGTCTGTGTTGATGTTAGTTCAATTGCAAACATGGGATTAATCGGTTGTTACCGATCTTTTTTCCCCCATTGCGCCGCCCATTAAAAGATTAGTTTGATCATTATACATGTTTGAATAAATAATTAGATTTCTTATTATTAATCCGCTATTTTATGATGTTCAACGACTAAGTTTGTGATATATTAGTTGAACATAATATAAATATTCGCGGTGGGTTTGAACATCTAAACTATTTAACATACAAACCTGTATTGATGGTTATAAAGACATATAATTTACATGCAGAAAGTCATTTTGCAATTAAATTAAACCTTTTTATATAAATCAATACAATAATTATAATACATACCTATGCTCAGGACTGTTTTTTTTACATTAGCTATACAAAAAATTCCGAAGGCGCTGTTATAATATCTTTATCAAAAAGCAGTTTATTTATATTGGGAATAGATGCAGTCGTAAAGTTTGGGTATGGTCAAGAAGTTTATTTAAAAGGATGGAACTTATAAAGAGAACCCAGGTCTTGATTGTTGGACTTGGTCCAGCCGGAATGACATTAAGTCATCTGTTAAATATATTTAAAGTTGACAATATTATTGTTGATCAATCAACGCAATTTTCGCAAGTACCGAGGGCTCATTATATTTCAAACCGTTCAATGGAAATATTTAGATTTTGCAACAATTTAGATCAAGAGATATATAAGTATCAGCAACCTCTTGAATTTTGGAGAAGGATTACATATCTAACCCATATGAACAACAATAATACATTCGGTATTTTAGGGACAAAGGATGAATTCGGTGATTATGACGTTATTAATGGGAATTATATTGATTTAGATAGTCAATCAAGAGTTGCAAATTATGATCAAAGCAAATTAAATGGTTTATTATTGAGTCATTTAAAAAATTGTATGCACACTCAAATCATGCTTGGAACCAAGTGGAAGGGATATGAGTTCATTTCTAGAAATGGAAGTGAGAAAATAATTTCGAAATTAGAGAGGATTGATCCATTTTTTGAATTTAATATTGAAAGTGATTTTGTAGTCGGCGCAGATGGAACTAAGAGTCAAGTAAGAAAAGCTATAAATAAAAGTTTTATAGGAGAAAAATCTCTTCAAAAACTATTGAATATCAACTTTATATCAAAGGACTTAGCAAACGTTTGTCTTGAACTTAAATGTGATGTTTTTGATGGATACAATGAAAGAAAAATGGTTCCAACCACAAGTATGCTTTATTTCATTTTGAACCCTAGTTTAATAGGCGTTATGGTGTTACATAATGTGAAGGAGGGTAATTTTGTCATTCATGTCCCTTTGATTGATTCAAAACACAATGAATTGGATTTAAAATTATTTAAGCAGAATTTTCCAGAATTAATATCCCAAGTTTGTAAGAAGGATATTAATTTAAACATTAAATCAATAGAAATGTGGAATATGTCTGCTCAAATACTAGAATCATTTATCGATGATAAAACCAATAGAATTGTTTTGATTGGTGACTCCGCACATAGATTGCCTCCGTCTGGAGGATTTGGTATGAATTTGGGGATTCAAGATAGTCTAAATTTGGCATGGAGATTGGCAAGAGCATTAAAATGTACAGACAAGGAATATGTTAAAAAAATGATGAACGAATATAGTATGGAGAGAGTACAACATGCTAAATATGCATGTAGTAATTCTGTTCAAAATTTTTACAGATCACAGTTTATTCCTAAAACGATTGGACTTAACTGGGAAATATTGAACAAAGTAAACAATTTTATATATATGGCTGAGAAATATATTCCAGTTAAAATTGTGAAAGATTTAAGGGCAATCGACAATATTTATAAATTCGGGATTTTTAGATTGTCAAAATTACTTAAGAGTCCGCACAAAATTGAAAGGTTAAGGAAACATATTCAGGTTAGTTTTGTACAATAATGTTATTCATAAAATATCTTTTCTAGGGATGTATACATTCAAGAGAACATTCTTTGTCAATTAACTTCAAGGGGTTGGACCTTGCATATGCATATAATATTGGCAGGGAGGATACAAAAGTATCTCTGATACCTCCAAAGTCACCGTTTGTATACTCTCCAAATACTTTAGTAGGAATGAGAATTCCTCATGAATATGTTTATCTACGGAATTTAAATAAAATTTTCAGGATCTCTACAACTGATATTCCAATAGTGTTTTCAAATAGGGAACCAAAAAGTATTATTTTACTATTTGACAAAAAGAGGTAAGTTGAAAATGTATAATATTCATCTTTCTTACTAATAAGAGTAGAATTGAGAGGATTACGGGAAAATTTCCAAACCACAATATTGTACTCTGGATTGAAGATAACGATACTAATTATACAATGTCAAATGTTCACTTTGACCTTCAAATACAACCAAATAAACATGTAAATACAATTTGGAGTTCTGGGAAAATAAAGAGAAGATACATAGAGAAACTTTATAAGTTCAACAAATATTCTATTGTAAAAAATTACAAAGAATTTGATTTAGGAAAATTGGAAGATTTGTTTATTGAAGTTAGACCTGATGGGCACATAGAACATATTGGAAATTAAGTACATAAATTTTTTGGAGTGACCTTTCTGAGAAAATCTAATATTTCATGACTAAGAATGTGAGAATTTTGGATTACATAATTTAGATCGCCTTTACTATTTGTATTCATCCAACCAGTCTTATAAACTGGGCATGTGTTAGAATTGTTTTCGACAGAAAATTGGTCAATTCCACCAAATATATAATTATATTTTGGTTTAAACCCTAAAGAAGTAATCAACAATTGACATGGGAAGTAATATCGTTCTTTCTCATTCAATGTTATGTTTTTACTATTTTGTGTATAGGAATAAGTACTCCTTGCAAATTCAATTCCTTTAATAAATGGAATTGGTCCGTTACTTCCATGATGGTCTTTAATATTAACTTGCTCTGTCTTAATATTGATAGGTGTTAACATGTTTCTGAAGTGTATATTTATAGTTTTATCATCTGGATGTAAATTATTTATATATTCCTGATGGTTATCAACCATTTCTTGAAAAATTGACTTCATTTTCAAAAATCTGACTTTTGAATTAGCTTTGCTTTCATTTGTTTCAAACTGATTCTGTGATAGCTCAAAATCTTCTCGTGGCATAATTACCCGAACAGATGTACCATTTTCTGAATTACATTTTGATTTTCTAGATTTATCAATGAACTCTTTTAATAGTGGGTATTTAAATGAATTTTGAACCCAACCCCTCCGTCCGATGATATATATATTCTTGAATAATGGTTGCTCTATTGTTTGATTCAAATCTTTACTGGATGTATATATCAAATTTAAAAAATTGGGGTTCAAATACCTGTTTTTTGAAAGTTGATTATACGAATAAAATGATAACATTCTTGTAATGTCCAATGAAACATTTCCATTCCCAATTATTACTGCACTCCTTTCACTTGAATTAGTAATCTGTGTTTTCAGTATATCGGATGTATATCCATATTTGAACTCTTCGTTACCGGCATCATATGGCATACTATCTTCATAGCAAGATATCGGACTTTTGTGCTCAAAAAATTGATTTTTTGTAGTGTATTTTAGCTCAATACCCATATTATTTATAGGGGGTTTATGTGAGATGGAGTCTTCTTTTTTTG
The DNA here is from genome assembly GCA_027243985.1 of Cryptosporidium canis. Lineage (NCBI taxonomy): Eukaryota > Apicomplexa > Conoidasida > Eucoccidiorida > Cryptosporidiidae > Cryptosporidium > Cryptosporidium canis. The sequence goes on along the minus strand of JAPCXC010000007.1, from coordinate 297,314 downwards.
TTGAATTCAAAATATTTTTAAATAACGGGTGGTTGTTATAGTAAAATACCCAGTCTCTAGAAGGGAACACTCCACCAATTACTGTATTTAACAAGTGACTGCTCATATATTTCATTGGAAGAGTATGAAAACTTTGTGAACCACCAATTGCTAATACAATAACATCATATTTTCTCTTTAACTCTTCTATTTTAATATCATAACCTAGCGTTATGTTTCCGTAAAATTTAACTTTCTCAGGATATTTCTTAAAAAGGGAGTTTTCAATATTATTAATTGACCTTTTAAGTTCATTTCTATCGGGTGCAATCCCATATCTAAGTAGACCGAATGGCCTATCCAAAGAATCTAATAAATCGATTTTAATAGTAAATCTTTCTTTCCTTGATTGATTCAAAAGTGATTTGGCTAAGTAACAACCTGAAGGGCCAGCTCCAACAATGCAGAGATGATACACTGGTTTGTAATTTCTAATTTTCATGACTTGAATTCATTATTGTAGTGATTGTCTAATATTATGGAGTATAGACATACTATATAGCTCATAAAATAATGAGTACCAAGTTCATCCTTCTATAGTAGTAAGTGTTGGTTTAATATACAGTGTTTAAGGTAATTTAAATTTTGTTATAAAAAACTGAAACAACATTCAGAGCTCTAGAATGTGCTTAGTCGCTACACCGCCTAAATTTGAACATTTTTTACCATTTCTTTAGAGAATTCAGAAAATGAAATTACAGTGAGCCTAACCTTATAATCTTCGAGGACTTCAATTGCATCTTGAACAGCGTTTTCTCCGCCACAAAATGAAATACAACTGGTGGGTTCTCCGTTCAATTTGTCTGGCAAAAAATGTTTAAGATACTTTTTTGAAACTCTTTTAATGTCATCAACAGTTACATTTGATATTTTGTCAACGATAAATTTATCAAAGTTTGGATTAATTCCAACATTTAGATCAAAGTTTAGTTGTTTTGCCCAAGAATTGAACCTTTTGTGTTTTGAAATAAATTTATTTGCAGCAATTCTTTTCGCTTCATCCAAATCTAAGTTTTCATAAAAATTTTCATAATGCTTCGGTAGTTTATTTGTTTTTTCCATCTCTTCATCAATTTCAATCTCATCCATTGAAATCTCACGAAATGTTTCCCATGTTTTAATCAAAGATTTGCCAATTGATGTAGACTCGAATACGCAATTTGAAAATTGGCCAGTAGTCAGACATAGATCTAGGCTTCCGCTGTAGGCCAGTCCACTTCCTCTGATTGAATCAAAAAGGAGTGAACAAGGATCCCAAAGATAACTTGAAAGCACAAGCAATGGTGGAACATCTGGATTGTAAAAGTGGGATCCTTTTGGAGTGAATGTACCAAAAGTATTTAAATTAATAGATTGGATAAAGCAGGCAGTGTTGGAACCCGGGACCTTTAAGTAAATTGAATATCCATACTTTTCTGCAATTCTACACCTGTATTTATTGATCAAGTTAAAATCAATTCCGATTTTAAGTGGAAGCGCATTTGAGAGAATTTCCCAAGGAAATAAACCCAATGTAGTCCTTTGATTATCTATTTGATTATTCAATGAATTTTTTTTAATACTTTTGAGACAAAAATACTTAAAAATGTTCATATTTCTAATCTCTTTAGTTCCAATTACAAATAATGAGAATCTATTATTTGTTGATAATTGATTTGAATTATCCGTAGTAAATGGCCTAATTAGTGTGGAGTGAATTCTTTGGAGTTCTAAAAGGTATTTTTTGGGGTCTATTATTAGCTTTTTTGAAATTTGTTCAAAGTTTGGGATATTTGCTATATTAAACATTGAATTGTCACAGAAACAAAGTGAGTTAGATAAACAAGTAATCAAACTTTCTTCACTCAATTTGATCTCACTGATTGTGCCTTTAATTGTTCTAGCTATTGTTGAGATTCTTTCAACGCTTAATCTCATTCCATAAACCCCACTCATAATTAGTATAGATGAGAACTCAACATATTCTTTTGGTGTTGTCCAGTTTATTTTAATTTGGTTTGGAATTGTATTTGATTCCAAAATCCAGCCATCGCTAAATTCTGCGTAGTAATCTATGCAAAAAGTATTTAAAAGTTTATCAAAGTCGTCATGGCTAATTATTTCATTATCCAACCAATTTATATTAGGCAAGTAATTCTTTGAATCCCTTAATTTTGAATATTTCTCGGAAACTTGCGAACCTATTGGATTTATTATGTTCACTGATGTTTGGAGCAATAGTTCTACTAGAAAAGATGAAAGGAGTTTATCAGTATTGGTAAGGTGGTCATCTAGATTAATCCTAAGTTGTAAATGTACAAACTCTGTATTTGGGTTTTCCAAAAAGAAATACAAACAGTTGTTTAATGTTTGTAAATCTGGATCACTGAGGAATTTCATCTTTTTAAATATTACATCATCTTCTTTGCTTATTTTTGTATATTCAGCCTCAGAATAATTGACGTTAGTAATAATTTTAGCTTTGTTAAAATTAATATTTTTTAAGTCAAATTCTGTGTTGAAGTCATTAAGAACTCTGGGTGAAATTTTACGCTCATTATTTATCCGAATTGCTCTCTCCAGTTTAAATTTACAATCTCGAAAAAATTTTTCGCCTTTTTCAATAAATCGTTCCTTTTTATCTCGCTTGAATTTATTCATAATATTTTTAGAAAGCTTTTTGCTAGGAACAAATTCAAGAGTATTCATTTTTTCTAAACAAAATGCTTGAGAAAAAAGTTGATTCCAATAATCTAAATTCTCAGACAATAACTCTTTAAGATAAATATGTAAGTTGCAAAATCCATTCAATAATTCCAAACGGTCAAGCCCATAGTTGATGAAACTGACTAATTGCTGGAATACAGAATCAATAGTTTTATTCTCTAGCGAAATTAAATGCCCATAATATAGGCCTTCTATTTTACATTTCAAACCATTTAAATCAATATTCCTTTTACCTGTCTGAAAATCGATCATGACTTCCTTAAAAAAATCAATTGTTTTGTCAAAATTTCCCTTTTCAACTCCTTGTAACAAAATCTGGTGGTATCTATATTTTTCACACACATTTAGTAAATCTACATTTGAACAGTATGATTTGTTTTCCACAAGTTCTTTCATTAATGGTGAGTCATTTCCGACACATAAGTAGTGTAGTAATACGGTGATTGATGCCATCTCTTTAAAATCAGAGAAAACTCCAAATCTCCAAGATAAGCTGATTGTACCCAGATCTTCATCTTCACTAGGGAATGGAATTTCTAATGACCATGGGAAAATTTGTTCGCTCAAATCCTCATCGAAACAATATTTTCTATTGTACAACGGGCAAATTATCCGTTTATTGTTTATAATTTTAGGTTTCTTACGATCACTTCCTTCAATAATGGGTTCAATTTCATTAATTAGCCCTTCAATCCGTCTAAAAATATTTCTTATATTTATACTACTGTTTCCACATATGAAAATTAACATATTGTTCATGTTATAGAAGTCAGAGTGGAATTTCTTAAGTTCATCTAATGTCAACCTTTCAATCCCTATAGTTCTACCTGCGCAAGAAAATACACATGATTGTCTCCCATTATATCCTTCAATAATATTGTCATATAGTTCCCATGTAGATTGAAGTTTGTATTTCTTATTCCAAATAGGGTTTTCACATAGAACATGAAATTTTGAAAGAATTGTAATAATTTCATCATAGTTTCTCTCAGAAGAAGATACTTCAGAATATACTACTCCATGGTACTCAGCATTTGAGTCAATATGTACGATCTCCGTTAGAAATGTTTCTTCTGATAAAGATGGGTGAAATAGGTGGTCTAGCCATACTTCCAACATGCGTAATAGGCTCTGTTCACCTGTACATTCAAATTCAAATGTAGTCGAGTCATCTACAGTAAACGCATTCGTATACGAGCAGCATAGTTTATTAGATATTTTGTCAATACTGTCATTGTATGGGAACTTTTTACTACCATTAAAGATGAGATGCTCAAGTGCATGTGGTATTCCCTTATTGTTACTTGGTACCGTTGTAAAGTTTAATTTACAGTGAATATAAGGTGGGCCAGAACTAGAAAATATGTTCATAAACGCCAAAATTACTCCTGATTTGTGTTGATAAAGTTCAAGTACCCCTACATTTGAAATTTCAATGGATGATAAAAACGAAAAGTTTCCGTCTACATTTAACATGAGGTCATTTTTGTTTGAGCATTCAACATTCTCTTTAAGCATATTAGTTAACAGAAGTATTGCCTATAGTTTTATATAGGTTTAGGCTTTCGTTTAAAGCCTTAGTTGTTTCCTCTGTTTAGGTTACAAGATTAATGACCGTAAATAGTATGATGGCGCCTTTTAGTTTGATTCAGTACATTGCTAATTGACAGTAAACTTGTGAGAAAGTTGGAAATTTTAGTATTAATATTGAAAATTCCAAACAATGTAGTTAGGGGGGGTTTAATTTGATGCTAAACACACAATTTCTTTAATGAAGTACAAGTTTACTCCGTGAATAAATGACATTAGATACTTTAAACAGCTCAAAAAGAAAAGGAGGCTATGCGAATAGTGAAGACGGGGAGGTTACTGGAGGTGGAAAGAAAATAAAATCTTTGAATCAAAAATTATCCACGGATTTAAGCCACAATTGTACAAAGATCTTTCAGTCGAGATCCAAGAGGGGTGAAAGTTCTATGGATATTTTTGTCCAAGCGAATGATCACGACGAAACAGACTTGGTCAAGTTAAATGCAATAGAAATAAAAAGCTTAAAAGATGGATTTAGATATTTAGGATATCGATGTAGGGTTGTCGTATCTAGGCAAAGACTGAAGGAACCAAAAAACAACTTTCCTAATTCATTCAATTGGGTAGAGGGCATTATTAAATACTGGGACCCAAAGTTCAAACTGTTTTTTGTGCACTTTTTACTTTCGCCATCTGCTCATTCTTTTAATAATTCCAGTGGAATATCCAAACATGAATGGAAGTACTTAGCTACTCAAAACAATTCCCCCTCTGCCAATACACAGTTAAGTAACCTAATACTTTCACCATTTGCAATTGATAGAGGATGGTTTGATTCAAACCCAATAACTATTAGGGTATATGGAGATTCTCCCATATTAGAGTTGTCTTATATTCCAAATAAAGGTTGCTTAGAGCGATTTAAATGTAAAGAGTCGACCAATGAGTCATGTACAAAGTGCAAGATTCAATTTATGAGCGAAGAGAACTTTCGGTCATGTGAAATATGTTCCAGAAAATTTCACATTAGATGCACAACGGAGGGGAATTGGAGTGTTCAGGAACTAAAAGATTCAGATACTATTAACTTGTTTCGATTTCATTACCCAAGTAATTTGGAACTTTTATTAATTGCAAATGAACACAATAAATATATTCGAGAAAGGAGAAAAGTTTGGAAGCGCAGTGATATTAATAGTTGTATAGATAGTAATTTAACTTCCAATAAAATTTCTCATGAAAGCCAGCTTCCATATGACCTTGTTGATGTTGAGGAACTGGAAAGAGCTTTGCCAGCCGAAGTTAAAGCGATTATATTAGAAAATTACAATTTATCACATACTAACATTAGAAAATTACTTTCGAAGCTGCCAAATAAAGCTGGTTCTATTATTGGGGACCATCAAGTCAAGATTTTGTGTAGGAACTATAGATATAACAAAAGGAACAGATCTACAATGCTTACACACTCATTAAAAGATGATGAGGAATACTCCAGCATAATTACATCAGTGGAATCATCTCCTTGCAAAACGTTTTATGAGGATGATAAATATGCTCAAAACTATAGTTCAGGGAGTGAATTGAACTCCAAATTGGTTTTAATAAAATCTGAGCATATTTTAGAACATCAAACTGTTGAGATCAACGAATTAGGTAGCTCTGATGGCGTGAGATCTGAAAATACCCCTATTCAAGTAATAGTAGATACAAACATGAATGATAAAATACAGAATGAATATCATTATAGATGTAAAGATTGCATATCTTGCATATATTGCAATGAATCACTTTTACGTATTCCTTTGATTTTAAGACCTAGTGAATTACCAAGTAGGTCTATAGTTTATTCACAATTTCCTACAAAGTTGGAAAATTTTGTAGTATGCACTGCTTGTGGGATTTGCTATCACGGGAGTTGTGGAAATTCATTTGTTCCACCATTAATATTCGGTGGGAATAACTTTAAATGCTCAAATTGCTGTAAGTGTATTCACTGTGGATATAAAGATGATGGTTTTATGGATTATACTTCTTGGGATTCAACTTTTACAAGTTGTATTAGGTGTTGTAAGGGGTTTGAAAAAGGCCAATTCTGTTCCATTTGTAGGAAAATTTGGACGTCTTCATGGGAGGGAGAATGGCTACAGTGTGATATTTGTAGATTTTGGGTACATTACGATTGTGACAAGGATTTGAATAAGCCAATTGAGTTCTATTCAAACATGAGTAATTATTACAATTGCCCTGTTTGCAGAAGTAACGACAATTGCCTCAAGTATAAGCGAATTTTGGATCACTTTATGTGTTTGGATAAAAGCAAGGATTTCGTCTCTATTCCTCTTCCTTCATACCAGAATTATTGGAAAGTTGTAAAAATTCCAATGGATATTATTACAATTACAAAAAATTTAGAGAGTAAAAAATATGAATCTGACAAATTTTCATTTATCAGAGACATATTCAGAATAATATATAATGCTCAGATTTCTCATATGCCTAACCATCGAATTTTCAAGCTTGCTGCAAATATATTGAAAAAAATAACTAATTTATTTAAACTTTTATTTGGAGAAGACACACTAATAGATTTTTTCAGAACTATCAAGAACGATGACTCCATGTCTATATTAATGGACCAATTAGATATAAATAGCTCCGTCAGAAACAAAGGAAACAATGAGTTGGTTGAAAGTAATGATTTAAATAGAAATACTGATCAATCAAAAGCTCCTGGCAGTTTAGTAACTGAAACAAATATGGATAATGATCTAATTGCTTTAACTGAATATTACTTAAGCCAAATAGATATGGGCTTAGGACTAAGCAATAGATTACGAAAAACTACATCTATAAGGCCCCTTTTTAGCTCAGATGGGGTTACCTTAATAAATTCAATATTTGAAGATTTAGTTTTTGAATTTCAGAAATGTGCAATTTGTAAGCATAAATCAAATCTTATTTACTGTAACTACTGTGGATCTGGAATTCATTATGAGTGCTCTCAAGAGGCAAATCATCCATATATTTGCAATTTATGCACAGTATGTCATATTTGTTCCGATATTTTTACGGAAATAGATTCCCCAATCATTTCCTGCATTAAATGCAAAAAAAAAGCACATTATACATGTATATGGCAGGAATCTGACTCCCACCTTTTTAAGAAAAAAAACGAATTAAGGCGTGCAAATGATTTTTCTGGACTGTTGAAAGACAACAGGGATTATATTTGTAAGTGGAGGATTTTATCATCGAACTCGTCTTCTAACAAACCAAAGGTTTTAATTAATTCTCCATTCACAGCAGTTTTAGGTAAGGGATATTATCAACATCTAATAAATGAGATTTATTTATGTATGGAGTGCTTCAATAATAAAGAATATTTGTATTCAAATTTATTCATGAAAAAATATGTACAAGAACACAACTTTTTGTTTCAAAAGGTAATCAGACTCCAGAATATATTGAGTGAAATTATTTCCGAACAAACTGAAGGGAGCTGTCTGGATAAGATCCAGGAAAAATATTTATTTAAAATTTTAAATAGAATTTCAAAAGTGAATCTAAAACAATTGGATACATCTCGTTTAAAGGAAAATATGGTTATTTGCAATGTCTGTTCCGATAGTTTTTACTGTAGGGATTTTGATGACCTAATGGATATAGCTTATGACACCTCAGTTTGCTCAATTTCTCTCAATTTTATTTGTGATATCTGCACTACACTGAAGCATGATATTAAAAATAAAAGTAATATTTTTACTGAACATTTTTCCAATAATGATTCATCCTCCATACAAAATTCGAAGTTTAAAACAATGGTTGATTTTCCTTCAATATTGAATACATTGATCTCTACTTCACAATTCAGGTTAACTCTAACAAGAGATATTAATTTAATTATGAGAATATTTCTAAACCCTTTATTAGATCAAGTAATTGATGGAATACAAGGAAAAAATATATCGAATCCAGATATAAATTTAGAAAAGGTTAAGGATGAAATATTTTTTAGTTATACTAATTCAGAATTCGTTAGAAAGGAACACCAAAAAATATTAAATTCATTTCTACTTTGGCATCTATTTTATATTCACCAAGGTGATTCCTTCGATTTTTCTAATTTGAGAAAAAGCTACTTGCAGTATTTTTACAAAAAAAATACCAACTTAAATAACTTGATCCAAAGTGATACTCTATCTATAATCATTGGTTCCATCGAAAATATGGTACTTTCTAATGAAATAAATATTGCAGAAAGCATGCACAGATCCATTCAATACTTACTTAGTGATCCCGAGTATCTTTCTTTTCTTAATTTTTATTCTACTTTGCTCTTCTTACCTGGTAATGCTTATTTGCGTTCTTTGGTGAATATGAATACAATTAATATTCAAGCAATTATGGATGCTAAACTATTCTTCGATATGAATAATTCATTCGAAAATTATATATCAAAATCTAATGATATAGCTAAGAATTTAACGTCGATCCCTAAGCAAAAGTCCTTAAAGAATGAAATAATCCAGGGGTTAAGCCTTATAAAAAGTCAAATAGAAAAGGATTGTTCTCGCAATTTTAGCTTGGATATATCAATTTTTGTATTAATATATAAACTTACTCTGGCGTATTTATCAAAGTCAGATCGTACTGATGCCAATTTAATTAAATGCAAATTTTGTGGGAAGAGCAAGAATATTTTACTCGGGGAACAACTACTAAGTCTTGAAAATAATATTTACCTACACAAAGAATGCATAATTTGGTCGCTTCCCTTTGTTTTAGAACCAGTTTTAAATAACATAGATATGGGTTATGAATCGAAATTTGATGGAATTAAAAAAAAGAGTGAAATTTACTCTCCTAAATATCCTACTTTTGGTCATATTTCGTGGCCAATTATTAGAAGACCAATCCGTGTTGATATTAATGATATTATCATAACATTGAATGATATGAATGCTCTAAAGTGCTCGTTGTGTGAAAATTTGGGTGCCACTATTAAATGCTCTGGAAATGATTCGTGCTTTAAATATTATCACATTGATTGCATTTTTATGAATTTGAATCTTGGGTCTAATTTATTATATAGTCAAGACGATTCTAGTAAAGAAGAGATGAAAGATAACATTGTTATTAAGAAAGACTCAATATTGATATCAAGTGTCCATATTAGAATAAAATATAGAAGGGTATGGTGTAGTGAATGTTGGGAAATGTACAAGTTATTAATAGAGCCGGAGTCAAGTTTTTCAGAGGGTTTAACTGGTGGCGTTCTCTTTACGTTTGTTCGTATGTTATCAGTTGATATCAATATTGTAAGGGATATGGAATTTAAATACGAGTTGATGGATATTCATAATCGACCACTTGATCTATTTCTTGAAAAGTTAATTACTATTTTTAATAACTTTAATAAGAAATCCTGCTCAAAAGTGAAAGCCCTGATTCAGAATTTAAAAAGAGTACGAAATTCTGTTTCTAATAATATGATATTTGATCCATGTATAGTTAATGAATCATTAGTATTCTTGGATTCAGGAATAATTTTCGGAGATAAAAATCTCAAATCCCAAGAAAAAATGGCTATTCTCCCGATAAACTATAAAACTTTGCGTGTTTGGAAAAGTTCAAAAATATTAAATAAATTGTTTAATATCAAAAGCTACCATGCACTTTATCTCTGCTCAATAGTTGCTTTTAACGGTGAAAAGGTATTCCAAGTAGATTGGATTCCATCTTCCTTATATGAATTGAATAAAGTAAATGAGCTATTGAGCACTAGGGAGAACTTAAAAAAAGATGAACTTTTGATCGATGTGTGTATTAATGGGATTGATCATAAACTATTTGGGATACCGTTAATTAGGGATTTTAATCTAAAGAATTTATTTAGTAGCTTTGTGGGATTTTTATATGCAGATTCACTTGATAATCTAGACAATGATACTTTGGAGTGCCTTCTTTATCGAAATTATTTACCAGACCATTCATTACTCTGCTTTAATGGACAAAACGGGCATTTTGGAACTGAATGCAATATTAAGCCCGAGGTATTTTTTGGGTTCAGAGAAGAATTCATTAATGATCAGATTACATGCAAATTCGATAAATTCTGTTTAAGTGAGCTAATTACAGAATTAAACTCTAAAAAGATATTTCCTGAAATAGTGCATCCAGAATTGTGGACCACTCATAGACAATATTCATTTACAGATAAACTATTGAATTTTGAGGGTCTTGGATTTGCGTATTGTGACCTTGGGAAAACCGAAATTATAGGAAAACGAATAAATGAGGATCTATTTAATATTGTGCATACTGAATTCAGCATTGATCTTGACAATTCGGAATTAATGACGAATATTCAAAGTCTCCAAGAGCCCTCAAGAAGGAATAGAGCAAAGTTAGAAGATATGGTACCTTCAAAGTTATATAGATACTTGGATTCGCTACCTTATGACAAACGCCTTGCAATAAGGAAATCTAGCATTCATGGATTTGGACTGTTTGCAAGAGAGCCTATTAGAGCAGGGGAGCCTATTATTGAATACGTTGGAGAATTAATACGCAACAGTGTTGCAGATAAAAGAGAAAATGCTTACAAATCATATGGAAACAGGGATGGATCATGTTACATGTTTAGGCTTGATGAGCTGAATGTTTTAGACGCTACGAACATAGGGAACCATGCAAGATTTATGAACCATTGCTGTGACCCTAATTCAATTTGTAAAGTTATAAGTGTTGATTCTCACAAGCATATAGTAATATTTTCCAAAAAAGATATAAACAAAGATGAAGAAATTACATACGACTACCAGTTTAATGTTGAAGAGGCATCCGAGAAAATTACATGTCACTGTGGCGCAAGTAACTGTCTTGGAAGAATGAACTAATTATGGGAATTTATGTGTATTTAAATACTTTACAAGGTATAACACTTATTATGTATTATTTGCGCGAATATTTTCTTTCACTTCAACGGCCCTGGTGAAATTTTTGTAGCTTTCTATTAACTTCAAATATTTATCCATATTTAGTTTTACATCTGAACTACTTAATGAATCTCCATCGTTAATAACTGTACCTGCTCTTCTATATAGTTTATGCATTCTATTTTTGTTTATGATGGGCTCCGACTTTTGGGAGATATCAGAGTCAATTTCCTCTATGTCACTATCATTGCTATTGTCAGTTTCAGATTCTATGGCCACATCCTCGCTATCTGTTTCAGAAATTGGGATGCTAGAGGTATTTGAAGTATTATCAACATTGTCTGAATCTGTGAATGCACTTCCAACTAGGAGTTCTGAAGATATGCCTGTCTTTATAGCAGAGTGATCAACTACCTCCAAATTTTGTTTTGTTTGTTCAAGATGAATTTCGGAGTTCATTTGATCAGATTCACCTGATGACTCATTGTGATTCGTATTTTCATTGTCATTAAAGTAATGTGTTTCTTCATTCGGTGATTCAATACGAATAATAATCGCAATTTTCTTCAGTAAATAATCAACTAATTCTAAAAAATAACTGATCTTCCCTTCTTTACCTAACACTGCAACATTATTTCCGATGCTTGAAGTTATTTTGGCCATTGAGCTTTCTATTTCCCGGACTATTGATTTTTTGTTCTGAAAAGCACTATCAATAGTCACAAATAACTCACTTATCATATGTTTCAATTTAGTGATATGTACCGGTGTTTCCAAATAGGAAAACTTTATGTAAGCTTTTATTGAATCCACTTTGTTAAGCACAAGTTGTGAATAACGCCCTCCATCTTTTATTGGGTCGTCTAAAAACTCGTTTCTTTGATAAATATAATAGTTGCCCTTTAAATTCAGCTTTATTACCTCCTCCAGCTCATTATCACCATTGCATTCATCCTTATGCAGTATAATCAAATAATCATCTTCTCCATCGGCCATATTTTTGCTCAAACAGGACATCTTCAAATCCATTTATGATACCCCAAAACAGATAGTTCCCTGCTGATAAAAGCGATTCTGTAAAAATACCCCAATAAATCCTCTAGAAATATTTTTATTATTTCTAAATTTGATTAATCAGGCCTAAACAAGTCTATTTTCACATAAATTTAAAAATAGACATATAACTTTACTCAATTCCAGATTCGTCCACATGAAATGTGCTAAGAATGTAAATTCTAAATCAAAACCAACCAGATTATATAGAACTTTTTTAAATAACTGAATTGATTCTTTAGAGAGCTTATTAGCCTTTCAAATGGTTTCCTTTATTGAAATGTTATTCTTTGAAACAAGTGGATGAATACAATTTTGGAATTAATTCGATTCGGAGTAAAGGTAATTGGAATAGAAACAGAATCTTTTCTGAATAGTAATACCGAAGAGTTTACCAATGTTGAATACGATGAACTTTCTGGGTTCCATATAATAGAGGGTTTTAATATAACCGAATGTGAATCTTTTTTATTAGTTTCTAAAGATCTATTTCAAAATTTAGATGGCTTAAATCGCTCTTCTAAAACCACTGAATATAATATAGAAACTGAGAAATATGGTGGGAGTCCAGTTTTGATTGACAATGAACATCCATTGACCCAACCTAAATTTTGCCATTTTAAATCCGTTCAAGCGCACGCGTATGATAGGCCGGGCGCAAACACATGTAATACCCCCACAAAAAATTCTGGAAACTCCTTTTTAGAACAAATTGAAAATGAAGAATTTTTCATAAGTTCATTGTTCGATGATACTAATGAGCAGAGTTTGGAATATTCAACAAATATTTGGAAGGGCAAGTTTGAGTCAACAAGTGCTAGAGAACTTTCTACCGAGTATATTCAAGACATCTCTAAAACCCCACAGCTTAGGTATAAACCAAATATTGAAAACGATCCAATTTACTTTACTCCAAATGAATTGAGCGCTTATAGTGATAGAATATGTCTGAACTGCGACTTCAATAAGTCTGACATATTACTACTTTTGCGGCTTCATAGAAAAAAGCTTGCTTTACTGGAAAACCAATTAAAAAAAGATTTAAAGTTACTGGACTCGAATGATCCTGACACAGGGATACAACCAGTTGATAAAAAATCCTTATCTAAAATAACAAGATGTCCAGCTCAACTTTATTTCATTAAAAGAAGAATTGATAATACAAAAGAAAAGATTGAAAATACAGAAATAGATATTGCTATGTTAGAAGAAAAAACTTCCGAAAATTATTAGCTATTAAGATTATGTAGGGCCAAATATGTACGTTAGTATGCAGTAGGTAACTATTCCAGAATCTTTGTTTAGAAATGTATACTTATTCTTATCTAAATCAACTATAATAAGCTTGTCATCTGATAGCTCAAGTTGCACCGATTTCTTTGTTTTCAAATTCTGGCAGTTCATATGAATTGGATCTTTGCATGGAAAGTATATGATCCCAATTTTACTCCCTGGAATGAATGATTCTGAGCTTTTATCGATAACAGGACCCGCTTTTCTGGGATCCAATGATAGAATATGAATTGATTTTGATACGTTATTCAGGTTTCTGCCAAGCTTTGCATTCAACTCATTAGGTATGTTTTCAATAGTTCTATAGTACAATAGTAATACATCTTTAACTTCATCACCTACCAATGTAATAAACCTAAAGCTTGCATTAAGATGATTTTTTGCACCAAAATTGCTGATAAACAAACCCTGGTAATCCATCTTCTTTATCCCTTTATTTAAGCAATTTCTGATATCTTCTCCAAGCCAAGACTTTTTCATCGTTATCCCATATTCACTAATCTCGAATAGCATATTACTATCAATTTTCTGAATGATATGTTTAGTTATATATGGGGATGCCCACATTGAAATATCACAAATATTAGAATTGTAACAGTTCTTTAATTCATTCAATATCATTTCAACATAGCAATATATTAATGACTCTGTGAATGTCGTAATCATTAAGCAATATTCCGGAGTGTTTAATTTCTTCACTTTATTTACATGATTGGATTCTTTGATATATGTTTCTTTGAGAGAAATGAATGCAGAAAACGCTTTATTGATAACTTTAGGTAATGTAGTGATTATTGATGCTTTATTCAAATTTCTATCTAATAAATTTCCAATCTTGTCATCTTTTGAATGAGAAAATTTCTTTATTTCTATTGGGGTTTCACTCTCTGTGTTGCAAGCTGAACCCGTACTACAAGAGCTGTGCCTTTTTCCTGTCATTTTCTGAATTTTTTCTATTATTCTTTTTCGAGTCTCACAACCATTTAGTATTTTAACTACCAGATGAAACAACTCATCAGTTTCTTCATAGCTCCAACTGACTAATTGACTCATAATTTTTAAAATAAATCAATGATAAGAATATTATCATCTATTAGTTACAGGAATATCGCTGATGATATTCCTTTTCACTAATTCCACTAAAATATTCGTTTCCCTCATAAGCGCCAATATAACTGCATGTATGCCTAGTTTATTTGCAAGTTGAACGCCAAACATGCAGAATAGGAAATTGTATTGAAAATCTTACTAATGGAATTTCATATTCATGAATTAATTGGTGAGACCAAAAAATGAGTAAGTTTGTCCTACTCAGCAATTAGCAATATATTTACCCATTTGAAAAAGTCATCACAACATCAAGAATATAGAGACAAAAATGGCAAAAATAACATCAGAATATCATAATGAAGCTGGAAACAGCTCTCCAATGTCATTAGAAGACCCCGATGAGCCATCTCCCTCACCGATCAATCCAATTACTCTCAAACATACTCTAAGGCTTGCCTCAAGAGTAAGTATTTCAAACGATACAGAGGTCAGTTAAAATTGTGTCTCGTTTAATTTAATAATTATGAATTATTTTTGTCTATAATTTACAGACAAAAGATAAATATTTCGACGAATATCCAAATTCAGCTTTATTGACAGAACTGGGAGAAACATTGGATGCTATTTCTGTAAACGATATTTCATCATCTCCATCTTCAAAAAAATCATTTAAGATTCCAGATGATTTGAAGAAAATTCAATCAAAGTCTAAAATAGCTCATTTAAATAAAAATGCAGGGAAAAATCAAAGATTAATTAGGAATAATAGAAATTCTAGGCATAAAGGAAAAAAAAATGAGCAAAAGTACCAAGGACCATTTGAAGCTGCAAATCTTGAAGAAATGTTTAATAATAAAACTTCGAGCCCTGAAACTAAAAGTATCCAAAGTATAACTCAATCTCAAAATAACGTCATTACAGGATGTCCAGTACCAGATCAACAAACATTTATATGTAACTCTGCGTCTTTCGGTCCAGAAATTGCTTTACCTACACCGACATCTCCTGGAAGTAATCGATCATTTGACTACTCCAAATGGATTAAAAAAGAAAGTATCAAAGATATTATTAGTAAGTATATACCTAGATTTTTACTACCTGCTCTTGAAGCTATAGAAAGACTGAGAATAAGATTTGCCATCCCAACGAAAAGAGTAAAAGGAAAACTAGAAATTCATCAAAAAAAAGAAAGAGTGAAGAAGATTATCCAAAAGTAGCCTGACAAATGACCCGCCTTATATAATTCATAGAAATGAATACCATTTACGGATTATATGAAATAAAGAACTAAAATAGTTTGCGTAATTTGCTGTTGGCAATAAGTTCAACTATTTACCTTCTTATCGGTTTATGTTTAATTTAGTTGAGAAGGCTGATATCAATAACACTGGCTCTTTTAATAGCCAATATGAGAATAAGGAGAAGATTAACCAAAGCTACGAAGAAAATAGCTTGATAGAGAATAATAATTCTGTCACTCATAATGAGGTAGATATGGTCAAAGACACTACACAACTTGAAAACTATTCTACATCCAATGATATAGAAAAGTCACTAACCACTATTTTGGAACAAAATGAGTTAGAAACAAAGTTGAAGAGGCTATTAGAAGCAACAAGTCAATACTCTGACCTCCTATCAGGTAATTCTATTAGTTCTAAGCACATAGAATCAAAGAATAAATCAGGATCTACAGGTAGGCAACACATCATTAGTGAAAAGGAAGAGGATGATATTCTTATGAAGGATGTTGAAAGTGACAATTTTATGAATGGAAGTATGGAAATAAAGTGTTCTTTGGAGAAAGTTACTGAACAACCCGATTGTATAACTGGAAAGATGAAATACTACCAACTAGAAGGCTTAAATTGGATGTTCCAACTTTATAAACACAATATTAACGGGATTTTGGCGGATGAAATGGGATTGGGGAAAACTTTACAAACAATTTCGATACTGGGATTCTTGAAGAGCGCATTCAAAGTTGAAGGACCTCATATAATTTTGACACCTAGATCTACATTGGATAATTGGTACTGTGAACTGAAAAGATGGTGTCCATCTTTGCGTGTTGTAAAATTACATGGAGATCGTCATCTAAGGGATAAAATTTTTTCAACTCTACTTTTTCCTGGAAACAAGATTTTTGTTGACACCAAACTAAATATTGAATCAAATGACCTAGCTGACGATGAAGAAAAAGATAGCTCATATCCAAATTCAGAAGATAAACTTGCATTTGCAAATTTTGACTATAGTGATGGTAACTTACAATATAATGTGTGTTTGACTACATTCGAAATGGCAATTAAAGAAAAGTGGAGGCTTCAAAAAATAGATTGGCAATACTGTATTTTGGACGAAGCTCACCGCATTAAAAATGAGAAATCTCTTCTTTCAGAAGTTGTGCGACTACTTAAATCCAAAAATAGGCTTCTTATTACAGGAACTCCTCTCCAAAACAATTTAAAGGAGCTTTGGTCGCTACTCAATTTCTTAATGCCAAACATATTTTCTTCTTCTGATGACTTTGAATCCTTATTTGACTTTTCAAAGTTGGATTCTGATGATCAGCAAAAGTGTGTCATTAAGACACTACACCAAATACTGCGCCCATTTATGCTTAGGAGACTCAAAATTGATGTGGAGAGAGATCTCCCACCAAAAAGAGAGCTTTATGTTTACATTGGGCTATCAAAACTCCAGAAAAAAATATACTCCGAACTTTTGACTAGGAATTTAGACGTTTTAAATAGCGCTTGCTCCAACAAAACTCAAATGCTTAATTTGCTCATGCAACTTCGTAAGACATGCAATCATCCATACTTGTTCGATGGAGTTGAACCCGGTCCCCCTTATGTTGAAGGTTTTCATATGGTAGAAGCAAGTGGGAAGATGGTCCTCCTTCACAAGTTACTTCCAAAACTATTTTCCCAAGGCAGTCGAGTATTACTATTCTCTCAAATGACAAGACTGCTTGATATTATTGACGACTATCTTCGCTGGTGCGGTTATCCATATTGCAGAATCGATGGGTCAACACCTGGAATAGAGAGGCAGGAAAGAATTGATGCATTTAATAAGGAAGGAAGCGATAAACTTATTTTTATATTGTCAACTAGAGCTGGTGGAATTGGAATAAACTTAGCAACCGCTGATGTAGTTATATTATTTGATTCTGATTTTAACCCACAAATGGATCTACAGGCAATGGATAGAGCGCATAGAATTGGTCAAAAAAAACCAGTAACAGTATATAGATTTGTCACTGAAAAGACGGTAGAGGAACGGATAGTAGAGCGTGCTGCGAAAAAATTGAAACTGGATTCACTGATTATCCAGCAAGGACTTATTTCCAATGCATCTCATTCTGCTCCAGATAATAGGGAGCTGCACGAAATGATCCAATTTGGTGCCCAAGAAGTATACCACACAAGAGATTCTTCATCAGTTACTGATGAAGATATCGACACAATTTTAGCAGCAGCACAAGAAAGAACAAATGAAATGAACGCAAAAATGAAAAAGTTATCATCCGAACTTGATCTTCAAAACTTAAGGCTAGATGGAGGAATTAAAACATATATGCACCCAGAAATCAAAGAAAATGATTCGAGGCATGTTGAAGATCAAATGAATAAGGAATCGTCCTTGCAAATGGATATAACATGGTTTGATCTTGGAGAAAGAAAGACCAAGTGGAAGCTCGAAACTTCGTCAAGCAACGCGTCAACCGTTAAAAAGCAACAAAAACCTAAACTTTCTGGATGGAGGGCTCAAGTTGGCGGTGGATATGATCACCAGTTTTTCAATGTCAAAAGGCTAGATGAACTTGAAGAAATTGAGAAAAAGTGGAATGAGTATTTGAAAGATAATGAATCTCAAAATATAGATGCTTTAAAAGATACGGAATCTACAACCTCAGGGGATTTGACTACTGAGGAGTCGAAAGATGATCAATTCTCTGTGCCTCCAGAACTCAAGGAATTAAATGAAGGCCAATTAATTAGGCTTTTGGATATCGCAGAAGAACATATGGAGGTTTCAATAGATAAAAGTTTGTGGCCTAAAAAAAAATTGCTTTCAAGAGCAAAAGAGCTCTTCTCATCAGGGTTTGTTCTTCCCAGATGTAATTTCAAAGAAGCTCTTCTAGATCTAAAGCTTATGTTCAACGATGGGAGAGCCTGGGATATGAATATTCCGTGTGCTAGACAACGTGGAAAATTGAAAGGCGTCAAAGGACTGGGAAAAAATAAGATGGAGACTCCTGTAGTGTTCACGCCACTAATGAAACAGGAAATGGAAGAACTAATTTCTGAAGGCTTCCCTAGCTGGACAAAAGTTGATTTTCAGCGTTTTTGCAGAGCTGCTGAACTTTATGGCTCTGATTTAAATTCCATTGCAGATTCAATGGAGAATAAGAACTCGGATGAAGTAAACAGATACTATAGTGTATTTTTAAAAAGACACAAGGAACTTCCCGGTGGTGAGAGAATCATGAGCAGAATTAAAATGACAGAGGAGATCCAGAATTGGTTTTCTGAAGCTAATGTTGCTATTAAATATATTGTAAATGAACAAATAAAGAAGAATAAGCTTCAGAAACTCTCTCTTTACAATATCCACATTCCATTTAAAGTAAAAAGTGCTAGCAACAAAGTTGAATTTTTTAGTCAGATACAAGACAATGCACTCCTAATTGCAATGTATAATCTTGGAGTTCAATCATATAACGACGTTGCAATATCCTTCAAATATTTATTAAATTCATTAACATCTGTCAACTCACTTTATTCTTCGCATTATTCAATTGAGTCTATAACAGAAAGATGTAATGAAATTTCTGAAGCTGCGATCAATTACTACAAGAAAAATTTCCCCAAGCAGGTTAAGACATTAAATAATACATCTTGCTCCAATTCTCAAAAGAGAAATTCAAGGAGCTCAAATAAAATCTCAAAATCAAACAAGAAGAAAAAGAATAAAGTGCAAGAAATGGAATCAGATGATGATACTGATGAAAGTTTTAGTTCAGAAGAGAGCTCAGAAGATAATTCAGAAATGGAGTATGAAAGTCATAAAGAATCTTACAATGATGAAGGACAAGGTAGAAACTTATCTAGAAATAAAAGACCCAATGGTCATCTAAAAAAAAAATCATAGAAACTCAAAATTTAGGAGTTTATTAGTTCCATCTGTTATTCAATTTAAAATTAATAATTTTGTATACTTATCTGCTGATTCTTTTTTTCAGATCATAAATTGCCATGGCTATCTAGCAAAAATCGCGCGAACTGCAACGTTTATTTGTTGATAATAGAGGGGAATGACAAAGAGAACAGCAACATATTATTAAGTGGAATATTATGTTTTAAATAATAGTTTTGCTGTCAAATGATGCATTTGGATAAAAAAATACTATACTGGTCTGCAATTCCCATTATTATTTTGGTCTTTTGTGGTGTTACTTTGAGGACGATTATCCAAATTTCTTCGTCTAAGGGTAAAAGGAAAAGAATCCATTTGAAGAGTGAACAAGATCTTAATGAATGTTTGATGTCCAGCCAACGTATATCCTTGAGGAATCAAGAGTTTCAGAATCATATAAATAGAAGTGCATTAATTAGGTCAAGACATTTTTTAATTCCTGAAGATTCATTTTCTAAAAGAAAGTTGTTCTACTGTGAACCTGAGAAAGGGTATTTTCAAAATCCACCTGAATCTCCAAGTCCATTGGCTGCGCTTTCAAATCCGGGTATGTTTAAAGATTTAAATATTTAACCAATTCACTTTTCTAAAATTTAGATCACTCTGCACTAACGGAAATGATGAAAAATCAATTTGGATTTTTGATACTTAATGGAGGTATGGGATATTTAGTAAACACACTGTTTTCAGGATTTTATGTTGCCTACATTCCTTTCCCATTCTCCTATTCATTTAAAGGGATGCTCCAGAGGGGAGTCGAAGTTAACCCAAATGTCAGTGCATCGTTTTTATCTGCATTGTCATTCTATTTCATTGTACTTATGAGCTGTGGAGAAATAGTTAATTCACTGTTATCTATTATTGGATTTGAAAATACAAATAATTCTCAAATTGACCTTACAATGATGAATCACCAAGGTAAGCAAATTACTCTATTCTAATTAATCCACAAACTGTCTCCAGTATCCCCCTTGGGTAACCAAATAGACTACTCTAAACTATTTAGGGAAGAAATAGAATCATTTCAGATTTCAGTAAGTTAACTGCAATTAAGCAGCTAGCATTTTTAACCTCATTCAGGTAGAAGAATGCGCACTGAACCATATAGAAGAAATGGCGATAGAGCAGCTTGATTCTTAACTAAGCGGTATTTATTGATGGGAAACTAGCTATTACAAGCATGATCGTGTACTATTTTTTTACTGCAAGACTTTCAACTCACTAAAAATTAGTTTATGTAGATATTTTTATCATTTTGATCTCAATACATGCATTGTGCCGCCCCTCAAAAACGTTTAACCGTGCTAATTTTGCGTAATATTAAATAAAGAAATATGCACGAGTAGCAAAAATCTTCCCAAATATTTATACAAACAACACCTTACTATAGTTTGTTTAATTTTCTTATTGATCATAAAAATTATAAGAATTTATCTCATATGTTGAGGCTTTAGACATGTAATGCACGCAGTTTTGTCTTGTCTAACTTAACCACACATTTTATTAAAGAATAAATTGATGGAACTATAATACCCCAATAATCATACATCGTGGGATTGTTGTAATATTTTATTTTATTTAATTTTCTGTTCTTAATAGAGTGAATAGCAAGAAATTCTCATAAACTTTATTTCAGAGTCTACACTTCGAAGTAAATATTTGGGCATTTTCTATAGAAAGTCTCCGAACTTTCAGGCTAATAACTCTAATAGTTAAATTGTTCAGATAGTTTGTGAATATTATACAAGTTATTATTTTTTGTAACTTGATCTAATTCCATAACTATCGCCTCAAGGTTAATCATTAAAAAAAAATTTCTAGATCCATACATTGACAATTTGGCATCGAATATTTGCTAAATCTACCAAAGTACCATTCCAGATAGAGTTAAGTATATTATAAGCTAATATTTATTACAAATAGGAAATAATCAACATTAAAGCGAATAATCATGAGTGATAGTTTAATACCAGAAAATACTAATCAGGACTCAAGTCCAAGAGAGTCGAGATTTACGGAGATAAAGATCAACTCAGGCGAGAATCCAATAAAAATTAAAAAAGATTGGCTACTTGAGTATAGAAATGGTTTGAGCTATGAAGAAATGCAACAAAGACAAATAGAGGGTAAATCATATACAATGCCATTGCTTAAGGCTATGCTCCTGAGTCACTACAATCGTACCGCATGGAATGATCCCGAAAGTCAAGTAAAGTATTCAAATATTAAAAATGGCCAAACCACTGATGAACTTAAAGAAATCTCTCAAAGATTAATGGTGGATGAAGATAACAGTGCAAGAATTTTAATAGAAAGAAAGTATTGTATGAAAAAAGTGGGATTACTTGGAAAGTTTTCACCACGTTGGTTTATTTTCAAGGGTACAAATTTAGCTATTTTCCATTCTCCACATGAAGAGACTCAACCAAAATTCTACAGTTTGGTTGGAGCTGCATATGAAGTAGAAGATAGAGATTCGTCTCACAAAACTCAATGGGCAACTCCGATCGAAGTAATTTCTGAAGATGGAAATATTGTTCATAGTGATGCAAAGTACAGACTTTCAGTAGTTACAAAAGAGCCAAAGGTGAGACATTTCTGCCTCTACAGTAATAAAAAGGAGGAAATTGCAGATTGGGTAAAAGTCTTCCACGTTGCAAACTTAAATTTAGACCCAAACCAAGCAGCACTGATTTCAAATGTTATCACCA
This sequence comes from Cryptosporidium canis, assembly GCA_027243985.1. Classification (NCBI taxonomy): domain Eukaryota; phylum Apicomplexa; class Conoidasida; order Eucoccidiorida; family Cryptosporidiidae; genus Cryptosporidium; species Cryptosporidium canis. Next base: position 274,783 of record JAPCXC010000007.1, on the reverse strand, counting down.
GGATCGCTCAAAGAGATGTCCCCTCTGCATGGGAGGCATTAGTTTATGAGGCAGAGAACAGAGCTCACAGAGAGACTATGCTAAGGTGCTTTGTTAATAGGCTTAGGTATCTAAAGGCTACAAGAGTGCTCAATAAGTGGCAAACAATCTATAAAGTTCAAAACAAAGATTCAAATGAGGGGTTAAAGCTATTGGGTAGAGAAGTCATGCTGGGAAGACTTTATCGTCGTGACAAATTGTTGGTTAGAACTGCCCAGCAAAGAGAGGCAATTATTGAACTTATTCAAGAGGGTTATAGAAGAGAAAAAAGTAAGAGTCAAGCTCAAATGAAGGCTTCTACTGAAAGTATAGAGACAACTGATAGTGATGCTGCTGCGATAGCTGCCACTTCTGAGGGGGCACAAATTAAACAGGGGCAACAAGGGCGTGACTTTCAAACAGTTTTTTATGTAAACCCATCAATAGAAAAGTATCATTCAAGGATTATGGACAGCAAAGAACAATCTATTAAGTCAAAATATTCCAAACATACGATTATCCCCACTTATCAAGAAGATGCGAACGTAAGAATATCAAATGACTTAAGTAGAGTTATCTGGGCTCCAAAAAAATGGGAATCTGTTGGTAATAAGAATATGTTTATCGACGTTGATTCAATTTCATCAATTATTGTAAATGCTTCGAAGCCATCTTATGTATCAAAGGGACTTTATTCAGCACCTAGTATTGTTAGTGAATATGATATAGCTGAATGTGTCGATGAATATGTTTATAGTATGACTGATTCCTGTTTTTCACATATTAAAGGTGAAGAAAAGAAGGAAAAAGATCCACAAAATAAAATCACTACTGGAAACTGGTTGGCCATATGTGGTCCAAGATTAGGGTTTAAACCAGCATTCTCCCCGGACTTTCTTATTCGCGATACTCCTGTTGTCGTAATGAAGGTCAATATAAATGTTAAGTCCATCAGCCTGAACGAAAGGTTCTCTCGTCTTTACACGGAATACTATCAGTACTATGCTGATGAATTACAAGAAATGACTCCATATGAAAAGACTACAACAATGGCAGCTCTAACTTATGGGGATAATTCCCAAAATGCAAAATTAAATACTATTAAATCCCTTGTTTCAAACGTTCAAACTAATGAAGAAATCGTGCGTGACTATGGTACAATGACAAGTAGTATTTCTAGTATTCGAAAACTTTTTACAGCTGCATCAAATTTAAATGAAGTCGTCGAAAGTAACCCTAAAGAATCTGGATCATCTAATTTCGAAAATCAAATTAGACCAACCAACTCTACTGTTGCATCTATTAGGAACTTATTCACAAAAAATATGTCTAGTATTAAAGATTTTAATTCTCCAAGAACCTCACCAGCAAGATCCCAGACGAAATCTGCAACCGTTACTGGTGCGAAGCCAATAAAGCAAGTTGATGGGCTGGTACTCCCTCCTGAATTAAGTGTTGTTGATCCATTCAAAACAGTTCAAGTTGAAAGAAACTTAGAAATAAGAGACAGTACAGTTCAAACTTATCTTAGGATCACTGCCTTCCACCAATCTTATACGTCTGCTCATGCGGTAGGTGTAAATCCAACCTACGATTTGAACTTTTGTGTAGATGTCCCACTTATGACATCAAACGCATCAAAAGAAATGATCAATGATGCAAGAAATAAGGCAATGGAAGATGCAATTTGCACCGTTGATCTTTGGGTTAAATCCCCAATTGAGTGTGTTCCAGATGAACTTATTGCTTCTATTGACATCCCTCTGAAGGAATTAAGTCAAAACGATCGGCTTTCTAAACAAAGATCTCAATTTATTGCAGCGGATTCATTTATTCTAAAGCAGCCAGTTCCTGATTTAAAGTCAAGTGTTAGTGGTAATTCTAGAGCGATTCAAATTCTTAAGTATTTAGGTCTCCTAGATCCAAACAGTGAAAATCTGGAAGATTTACCCCTTGGGCAACTAGATATTTCGGCTGATTCTGTAATTGAAACATCAATAATTGGAGAGAGCCCAATATCTCCGGAGACTATTTGTCTAGGTGGGCTTCAAGGACTCTCTTCTTATTCAATTGAACAATCCCCCAATGCAGAAATTAGACAAAAAAATGGTGATTGTGTTGAGTTATACATTGGGCAGGTAAAACTAGACCCTAATTGGACTCCAGGCCTTTACTTTGTTGAAGTTATAATGGGTGATGTAAGTTGCATGACACACTTAGTCCAAACAAGGTACGATTCAATTTCTGCCGATTTTCGTTCTCATTTGTATATTCCAAGATACGATAATCAACTTGGAGTTGATCCAAAATGTTTACAAATATTAATAAGACGTGCATTAGGAACAGAAGACAGATGTTCTTCTTTGGCCAGATTACTCCAAGATTCTGTTATTATGGGAGAATTGATTGTTGATGTTACTAAATTAACAATGAACGAGCCACATAGTAGCAATGGTTTATATGCAGTTTTCAAGCCAACCACATCTGCACTGTATGGAAGTAAAGGTCTAGATTATGCTTTAGAAATAGCTCAGTTAGGGCCAAAATCTGATGAACTGCAAGAAGCTAAACAACATATTATGTTGGATGTTCAAATTAGAATGATGATTACCCTGAGGAGGAAGACTGACGTAACGTTGAAAAAAGTTATTGATCAGTCCGATGACTTTAAGCTAGTGGGTGATACAGCACTTTTAGTAGTAGAGGAAGAACTAAAATATCCTATATCACAAAAAGAATTCCACATTAAGTGCTGCCCAGGTAACTTCGATACATTAAAGGCAGGCACACTTGGTTTACCCTTGCGTTCAGTTGGAAATTATATTGAATATGAAATTGGTGGTTTCCAAGAAAACTCTGATCAGCAAATAAATGATTTGAACACTTTAAGCAAATTTGAAAATGATAGCATTTTAAATGAGGAATTGGAGTCCATAGATGCTCAACCAGTTCCATTGTACGCGTGTGACCCTGTTCCAGCTCAATTTTATCTCCCAGAAGATCCACGCACATTTAGAAGTCGAAAACTGCCCGGAATTTGGCATCGTATCTTGGCCGATGGATTTAGACCAGGTGAACGTGTCACACGACTTACGCACCGTGTTAGATACGTTCCTGTAACTATTATTGCAATTTACAAAAATAGAACCGCATTGTGTAGATGGGCAGAAAATGTTTCCATTAATCCAACGGAATTCCCGGAAGGTTGTGTATTTATCCCTGAACAAAGATTGGTCATGGGTGTACCACTTTCATTTTTGTCTACCCCACATAAAGCTGGTGTCCATGTATATGATTCTACGATCACCAGACTGCCAGATAACAGTATTACACTGTTAAGTGACATAAAGAATTATGGTGGATACATGCCTCTGAGTGTTAATCCAATATTTTGTGAGTATGAATGGGTACTATGGATTAAGGCAGAGACACCACAACAAATGACTTTGTGGGCAACCATTATTAGAAATACTATAAGAGAAAGAGCATTTAGACGTGTAAGAGCATATGAAAGAACCAGGGACATTATGAATAGCGAAGAAGAAACTGACAATAATGATTGTAAGGCATCTAGCTCAATGATTTCAAGACAATCTAATAATAAATCATACCTGGAAAAACGTTATGATAGTGGTGAATTGGAAGTAGTTGTCCACAGTTCCAAAATATTGTGCAAAAGCAACGATCCTTTGAATTTCTATGCAGTTTTCCAGTGGGCGAGGATACCAAAGCAACTATACGAAATGATTGAAAATGAAGGAAACTATGATGTAAAGAGTAGTATTCGCCAAGCAGTAAAAAGAATCATTGAAGAGAGTATTCTTGGATTTAACATGAAAAATAGAAGCTCAGTAACTGATCAATTGACACCTCAAGAATTGAGACCTATTCCAATTGACATGAATATAGCAAAACTACACGCTAGTTACATTCCGTTTAGGCTTTCTACACAGGTAAAAGAAACTAATATGTACTCTGTTGACAAAATCAAAGATGATTTTTTGATATTGGCAACAAAAATAACATTTAGTTCTTATTATCTTTCAAACTTATGCAAAAATGTTTTACCTGACGAAACTTCACCATATGTTAAAAATTCAAAGGAAGCCAAACTACTGGATAAGATTAGTGGTGAGCTTGTTGGTGTTGTTCCTGATAAGATGGACAAAAAGAAATTAACAAATGAAGTCTACAATACATACAGGTGCAGATTTTATAATAATAAAGATAATTGTGAACAAGGAGGAAGTGTTTTCAGTACAACTCAAATTGACACAAGTGATGAAGTCCCATTGTTAATAATTAAATTATTCCAGGAATCAAATGACAATGATAAGTTTATTGGACATGTAGTATTGAATACCGTCGATTATTTAACACCAGAAAATCCATTCCAAATTAAATACAAAAAAATAAATCCAAAATATTCTTATATTGTTTCTGCCTCTGGGACTGGTGGTAAAATGTATAGTTTTGATACTGTCCCAGATGCACTAAACTTCGTAATGTCTCAAAATAAAGAAATTACAGTTGAAGAATTTTATAGGGCATTATATGGTGAAACAAACCAAGCAAGAAGGATTCATGGGCCATGGCGTGTCAGAGTACAAGAGAATATTGAATATCACGGTAACGTCTGTTTAATGATTAGATATGGTCCTACAGACATCCGACTATTAACAGAATTCCAACCGACGGCCAATGACTATAAGGAGCATATACTAGACTACCATAGGAAACAATTTGATGATAGTGGTATTCCGTATATTCAAACAGTTTATGATCCAAATACTCCATTTGCAATTAAGATCGCAAGAATATTTGGCAACAAATTTGGTCAATTGAACGGTAATATATTTGAATTACTAAAAAAATATGCTGATGATACAAAAATGCTCAAGTTAATACAAATGTATTTATTAAGACCTGCTGAACAATGGATATATGAAAGAAGTCTTTATGAGCAAATGTTATTCCTAGAACCATTAACAGATTTAATTGAAAAACAAAATATGACTAGATGGAAGTACTTATTAGCTGATTCAAACAATAGAGGATTACAACAATGGGAACAACTGTACCGTCAGGGATTATTGTTGCATAAAGTTGATGAATTATCATATGATAGTTGGTCTATTCTGGTAAATGCCAATGTACGTGATCGTCTACCATCAATCTTACTTGAATTATGGAACGGAGAGGAATATTTAGGTGAATATTTATTGCCATCTTTGTCTTCCCTATTATTAAGTAAAGTTAACACAACTGTAAGACTGTATACATCCTCACTAGCAAGGGAAAATGATAAAAAAACTCGTTATGATGTTCGAAAGGAAGGTTTAAATGGTTCCAAACTGTCTACATTTATAAATATGGAAATTAGCTGGAGAATTAAAAGTACGACTGAAGGAATCTTTGGACTTATTGTAAGAGATGTAAGAAATGTTGTTTCTGAACTAACAGACGATCTAAATGAGATTAAGCCTCAGATTCATGTTTACCAACACTTTTCAGATAATGATCAATGGAGACTTATGGAAATAACAAAACCAAGCATTGCCACGAGAACAATACTTGGAATTGAAACTCCAGAAAAATTGAAGAAACAAAATATTGAATGGAATAATGTTTTTGTATATAGCAGAGACAGAATTGTTGATCTTCAATTCCCTATTTCAATACCTGCTATGGTTGAATCTGTCCCAATAGTATTTAACTTTAATGAGCTATTATTATCAGATAATATTGGTAACAAATTAGATCAAGATGAAAATATTGAAACAATTGAAAAAATATGGTCTTTGTTAAAATCAGGGGTACCTAATTATTATCGTCCATACATTTGGATGCAGTTAAGTGGTGCTAACGATTTGAAAAATACGATTCAAAAGAAATGGCAGTCATTAAATGAATCCAATAAATGTGGTCATGATACATTATTCTCATATTTAATTGAGTATGCTGATACATGTAATTCTTGTGTACTGAGGCAATTGGATGAGGATATTGAATCTGCAAAAATACGCTACCATATGTGCGAATCAATTTTAGGAATTGATCAAGTGCATACTTTTTGGGAAAATGTTCGTTACATAATGAGAGCTTTGATTGTCTTCTCGTTAAGAAAAAAATATAACATATACAACTGCGAGAAATTCCATGTTGGGTTACCATTACAATATGCGTTTGGCTTATTATCTTTAACCATTGAGTTACTGATGAATTTTGGTGGTGTATGCTTAACACCTGAGGATGTTTTCTATCTAATATATTCAGTTTGTGGCTCAAGGCACAATATTTATTTGAAATCTAAAGAGGAAAGCAATGATGATAACTCAAAGAATAAAAAATTGATCAAAGGTGCCTTACTACCTTACTATACAACAGAAGAACAAGAAGATGATATAAATAATGATATGCCCGCACAGGTAAACGATATAATCTTTTTAAAGAGTGCTCTGGAATTGCTACATCCGTACGAATATGATAATATGCTTGCATCTGGATTCCAACTTGAAGAAATATTGTATGGATGTTTAACATCAATATTTGCAGGCTTTTTGCCATCTTCAACAATTACACAGTTATATGATCTATTGTTTAATGTTTATTTCCAGCCAAAAGACATTTTCATTAAAAGAAAAGAACATCAAAAGGAACATAAAAATAAATTGGAATATAATGATAATAAGATAAATATTTCTTTAAGTAGACGTATATTGATTTGTTTATCATATTATATTGTAACAGAATCATATCGTGAAATCAATATTAATCCTTTAATTTCTTCTAAATGTATTCGTGAGACAATAAAGTCTATAATGGCAACAATGAGGGATCCATTAGAAATGGTGCATGGTATTGAAAGGGCTGATTTTATCATTTTTGGAAATAAAAAGATCTATGAAACTATTTTGAAATTGTATGAGACATATGTAATTTCATATCAAGAATCCTTGTGGTTCTCAAAGAAGCAAAATTCGGTATTGGAAAAAATGATTAACATGACACCATTGCAAAGCCAACATGGAAGTGATGCACCTTCTCACTTAGGGATGAGATTTATTGGGGGAAGATATGTACCCAAAACAGTAGTTTCTCCAGGATTATCACTAAAGGATTTAACAGAGTCTCTTTATCCATTAATTAAATTCCAAGCACTATATGCTGGGAGAAATTTACATCAATTACCACCGGGTATTGCAGGTTATGTAATAATAAAAATTGATGAGGTACGAGAATTTGCTAAATATAACGAACCAATATCACCAGTTGTTTGTGTAAGAATGGATCAATATAAAGTTGCAACAGATCCCGCAACTGAAAGATGTTCCAGATCATTTATTTGGAAATCAAACAATGTATTTATGTTCCCTATACCAATTTGGAAATCACCATCACAAAAGAAAAGTATCCATGGTAGAAATAGTTATCAATTACAAAAAGAAACTTCTGAGTCTGAAATGCCATTGACTGTTGAAATATTTATTGAAGTTTTGGATTCTGAGGCATTAGATGATGAAAATAAGTTGTTATGCTCTGCTCAATTAAGTCTAGATAGATGGTCAACGAATGGTGGTAGTTTATCACTAAATGGGGATGATGGAACATTGGCAATATATAACGATTGCAATAAAATGAGTTTACTGTTTTCATGGTATACTTATGTACCAAATAATGAGTTGGATACAAGTGCCTTATTGCCATTTTCATTTGGAAAACAACAATGGGGTGACTATGGTGGTTATCATTGCATTTATGCACCTGTTAATGTTGAATCTTATAGAAACGAACTACATTCTGATCTGAAAGAAGAGAAACTAAAGGAATGGGAATCAGAACCAAAACAAAGTGTACTAAACATTATTCGTGGACGTAGGAAAATGGATGAAAGTGGTGGCAACTTGGAAAATTTACCGACTATGAGGTCAATGTACCCAGGAAAATTAGAAATTAGTACTGGAAAGTATGGACCAACTAGATCACAACTTCAACAATTATTCTTCTTTTCAGCACCTTCATTATTACCTTATGTTGATGAAATTGTTGAAAGTTTTGCAAAAATATCAATGAACTCATCAGAAGAAAAAATATCATTAACTCCAGTTCCTCTAAGAGAGCTTATCGCATCCATTATTTTATGCTCACGTGGCACATTGAGTGAAAAGGCCAATTTATTATTTGACTTATTTGGATATGACGATGCAAATAGGCTATCAGTTGCATTCCATTCCATGTACTATTCACATACCCCTCAGTACCCTGCAGCAATCCAAATTGGTTCACAATTAAATACCCATTTGCCAGTTGAAGTGTCCGATAAATTAGGTGTTGCACCATCCAATGTAATTTCACTTGCAGGTGTTGCTGCTATCGTACAAACAGCATGTATTCGCTCTAATATACCACTAGATAACGTTGGTATTTATCAGATTACAGCATCCGTATTTGATCATTACTTTGATGTACCTAGTGTTGTAAAAGCACTTATTATACCTCCAAAAGGATATGATGGACGTGTATCAAAAGAATATATTACAAATAATTATCATAACTTAAAGTATGATACAAGTTCAATATCAAATACTGAAGATATCACTATGGATAATATGAATATTTTCAATGAATGTAAAGGCAGTAAGAGTGTTTTCAGCTCCATTGATTGTATGAACGGAAAAAATACTAAAGAAAATGCATATTGGTATAACATTGATCATATTATTGACAGCAAATATATTTTGGATGTATCCAGATCGATAACACATCATATTAGGAAAAATGCATCATTAGAAGGATTATTTGGTATTGATTTCTCTGTTCATACTTGCCTGAGACATTTCGATATTAATGATCCATTCCCAGGTTTGATAAAGACATTGAGAATAATTATTAGTGGTAAAAGGAGTAAACACGAAATTAGAATAATTGATTTAACAATTGATGAAAAGGGTCACTTTATTGATTCTAGAGTACAATATGGTACGGAAACCAGCGATGATTTACATACAACCGATGTTAGGGGAGCAAATCAGTTCAGACAGGCATTTGAATCAGGTTTAGCAACTGTAGACTTCCCAAGGTTATTATACAGTGATGGTGCTGCAAATGGTAAAGAGAGAGTGCCAACTGCCAGTTTTGTATTCAATTTACATAATATTTTAATAGACAAATATAGCTTTGTTACAAGATTCTGCGATTTTACATTAGTAACAGAAGCTATTCGAAGAATTACGGCAAATGATCGTACATGTGAACCTAATCAATACCTTAAGTTAAATGTGGAGGTCAATTTAACTCTTGAAGAAAGTAAGTCATATCCACACTACAGTGTTGACGAAATTCTAGGTGTGCCATTAAAAATCACGAATAATGATGATTTGGCAAATCAATTTAGTCAGTCATTGATTATATCTGGTTCAAATAATATTGGTAATCAGAGTCAGAGAAGTATTGTTTCTATTAACGCATCAACATTAATGAATGAAGATGGGTATATTACCCAAAGATCAATTGTTTCGACGAACTCTAAACAAGTATTTGAGCCATCTTTGTCTGTTCATTCTTCAATGCCTTTAACTGAAGAAACAGACAATATTAATGAGGAGAGAGCAATTAGTCAAGATTTAGGGGCAGAAAAGCTCAGTTCATCAGGTTCATTGTTAAATAATAACAGCATTGATGGGAATGGAATTGAAAAAATCTTATCAAAGAAATCTACTTTAGTAGATGGAGGAAATGAAATAGAGAAGATGTTATCAAAAAGCTCCAGAATTGATGATAACTGTTCAGAAATTTCTCAGCTAGATAAAAAGATGACTGATTTAGAAAAAGTACCAACTAGAACGGAAAGTAATGGGGGAGCAGTATTAAAACAGGCATCTACTGCAACTTCAAAAATTGCTGCTTTATTTATGACGAGACAATCATCCTTATTTAAATCTCTGTCGTCTACATTTAATAATAATGAGGAAGAGAAAAATAAAGAAACTGAAAATATATTAGATACCGTACATAGTTCATCTAAAATAAATGATATGGAAGAAGTTAATGAAGTTGAGTCGAATTCATTAACTATAAATAAATCCTCCAATGTTGATGAGGAAGAAGAGGAACTTAAAGTTGATGAAGAGGAGGAGATATTACTACAACAACAACTTAACTCAACTGTTACCTCATTTAATTCTAGAAGAATAAATTCACAAACAAGTTTATTAAGTGCCGTTAGTAGGGGGGCTTCTACTGTTAACCTTTGTAGAACATTTACAAGAGGAAACTTCGGATCATATTATGAGGCTGAAGGAAAGACAGAATATCAAGTTGATATTCCATTCAGGCCACCAGGTCAGGTTGAGGAAAGACACAATATCAGAGTTTACATGGCTGACAGTATTCGTGTTCTAAAAAATAAAGTGATGGAGGCATGTAAATCAATTGCACAAAGATTACAAGAAAGTGGGATTGATAACGGACTATACAAAGAAATTGTATTAGGGCCTCATCATATTGTTGAACTAGTTGTTACTGACTTCGATGGTCATATTCGCTATGTACCACTGCTGAATGAAACATATTCTATCGAAGACTACATTCTTTCTAATGAAGATCTGCTGCAGGAATTCATTACTTCAAATATGAATAGTATTTTGAATATTAGAATAACACCACCCAAGAATATACAAACAGAGAAGTCAACAAGAATTGTTAATGAAATGCAGCATGAAAGCGGTGGTGCTTGCATTACAAGTATGTATTTGGCAAATGAGCTTGCAAACCATGAAATATTGGAAGATGGCCTTCTAGTTAGAAATCCACTAGGGTTTAGAACATACTTCCATAGAGCTCATTATGAAATAAGAAACAAGATGATCGAAATTGAACCTGGAAAAGTTGTTTCCTTAGACAATTTATGTTTCGTAAGGAAAAGCAATACGGTATTGAACAATTTGGCTGCGTGCATCAATCTAGATTGGAATGTAGACGAGTGGGTACCTGCAGTTGCAATAAGAGGGATAAATACCTTCTTAGATGAGCTGGAGGGTATTCATTCGGAGTCTGTACGTGCACGTGCATCTAGAATTCCACAGGCTGTATTAAGTGCATCATCAACAATTGGAGGGTTTATGCCCGTGACATTAGGAGCATATAATCCCATTTCTGCTGCGTTTGACTATGGATATGGTGTAAGGAATGGGAGTATTTCTGTTTCAAACAATCATAGAAACATTTCAAATGGATCAAGTTCATCAAAGAGATACAAAACAGGAGCAAGCACAAACACAAAGAAATTCGGAACTGCTGGCACTGGATTAAATAATCCAAGTCAATCTTCAAATTCGGTATCCTCAAAGATTAAACCTGAGGATATGATAACATCTGTTTATGGATGGGATTTATGCTATGAAGTTATTCTTTTAGATTTCCATGATTTAATGATAGAAGGTGGTATAAATACAAGAGAGTCCATTTGTGTTTCCGAAAATGATGTTATTTTTTGCTTTAGAAATCCAAGTGTCAGGCAGCTATTTGAGATTACACAACTTACTACAGATGAAAAAATTAGAATTATGTCGCTCTCAGAGTCAGGAATGTGCCCTCAAAGGATTGCACTGGAGTTATCTGAAGATAGAGTCGCAGCATTAAAGAGTGGATCATACTCCATGCTTTATAACAATCAACCAAGAGCAGTTGTAGTACCACACCAGTTAGTTTCTGAATTCTTGAGAAGATTTAGAGCAGCTATTGAAGAAGATAAACATATTTTCTAATTGTTTAGAGAATTTGTAACTGGATTGTTGTAAGAACGGTTAATTGAAGTTCATGAGAATGGGGAATAGTCATATGCTCAGGAAACATCTGTTTAAAATTCCAATTAATAGCTGCTTAAATGTGAATTAATTTATTATCTATTTTCAAAGTCCATCACTTTGTGACATAGTTAACATTTAATTTCTTCCATTGTAAAGATACCTTAATTTGCTATTTTTATTGTTTCTATTAGGGATGTTATTCGAATAATAGTCACTATTTATTTCACCACTCTGATTCTGGCTTTGGATATTATAATTAGGTGTGTTTAAGTGTTGTTTTGGATTATGAATTGAGCTGTAGCTTCTTGGATTACCAAAATCAGTATAATTTCCGTCTCTGGAGCCGTATGAATTGTAATTATATTGATAATATAAAGTTCTATTTTTTGTCAAGTATTCGCTTGGTGCGTTGGAATACGTAGGGTACTCTATCATTTGAAGGGATTTCGTGTTATTACTATATTGATTAGTCATATTTGCGTTTACACTAAATGTTGTAGTTGTCGTGGTGGTAGGTCCTGATATATAACGGTTTTGAACATATAAATTGGGGACAGATGCCACAAGGTTCGTATTTATTTGTTGATTTTTAATATCTTTAATTTTTTTTGGTGTGTTCAGACCTGCTTCATATGAATACAAACTATCGGATATAGTTTCATCTAATTGATTTGTTTTACAATCATTCTTATCAAATTCACAGTTTTCGTTGTTACAATCTTCATCACAATATCCATCACCGACCCAAGAATTTAAACAGAACTTATAAATAAGTGGTTGGTGATTATAGTCAACCTTTGAAACTGAACAAATATTTGCACAGTCACCTCCATCAAAGTTACATTGTTTATTATTGCAACTGTTGTCACATATTCCATTTCCAATCATCCATGTTCGGCAGTTACCAGAACAAGTTTCACAGTCCCCCTTGTCAAAGAAACATTCTTCAGTATCACAGTTTGGATCACATTGCCCATCTCCAAGCCATGTATTAATACAAAGAGAGTTACATCTATGCAAGCAATCACCTTTGTCCATGTTGCATTCGATTTTATTACACTCAATATCGCAAATATTATTTCCAAGCAACTCTTTGTTACAGTTGCAATAAGAGTAATCAAATTCAATATTAGTGGAATTTACATCATTTTTTTCCAAAATTAATGCTATTTTTTTTTTAAGTTCTATATCCTGGCCCTTACAGTCATCATTGTCCCAATTACACTTGGGGTTAAAGCAGTCAATATCACATTGCCCATCACCAAGCCAAGAAGGGCGACATTCAGGAGCACACCACCCAGTACAATCACCACCATCATTTCCACATAGATCAGTAAAGCATTCCTTATCACACCAGCCATCTCCTATCCATGATTCTTCACAATTTAATGGGCAATTTGGGAAAGTCTGCCTTAATTTGTCATTTACTTTTGGATTGTTTCTATTCATAAAAGTATGACTAAGTTTGTTTGGAACAACATTTATTGAATTATTTTTTACAGGAGTCACATTAAACATTTTTTTCGAATATGTGTCATCTGTTGGAATAGATAAACCAGGTTCTATTATGAACACGAAAAGGTAGGTTAATTTCACAAATTTTTTCATAATTACAGGCATAAATAATTTTGGACCGTATTTCTCATGTGCTACTAGAAAAAAATAACTTTATACTTTCCTATGTTAAATTTTAACTCAAAATTTTATAACATGCAACATGTACAAATCAAATCGGCGATTTTTACATGCACAAAATAAACATACAATATTTAAAATGTGATTTGTGATTATTTTAATCTATCAAAATAATTTTTTTATGTAGGAATAATATTTCAATACATCTAAACAGCGATTTGTTGGTCATTCGGTTCCAAAATATCGGTCAGCAAAACAACCCAGTCCGGGAATAACAAATCCATCAGAGTTAACATCGCGATCAATTTCAGTTGTAATAAGAGTTGCTTCTGGGAAGTCCTTACATATTCTATGTATGGCAACGTGAGCAGCGATTAGACTAAGGACAATAATGTTACGTTGTAAAACCCCCTTTGATAATAAATATTTTATTGCGGAAAATACACCAAATCCATTCCCAAGTATTGGGTCCAGTATGAATACATTCCTTGATGCAATGTCATCAGGTAGTTTACAATAGATTATCTCTGGCTTGTCAAACTGTGCATCAAGTTCTGTTTTCGGATTTTGAAACTCCAGCAAAATTTTCCCAATGGGAATATCTTTGCAAACAGCAGATAAACCGATTTCCATACTCTCCCCCCCCCTAACAATTGACACAGCACATAGTTTATCTTTATAGTTACATTGGACGCCATCGTACAATTCTCCAATCGGTGTTTCGATTGTTTGGCCAGTGAATGATAAATGACCAAGAGCATTTTCAACAACCAATCTTATTAGTCGATCTGACCAAAACACAAAATCTACGGCAGATGTATTCTTATTTCTGATCATAGAGTGCATATGACGTATTTGACAATTGGAGGGGATAAGATGGAGATTAGAATAGATTTTTCTAAGATCATCCATCTTTAGTTTATGCCTCAGGTGTTGTACAACTAAATCAACAGCAACTTCATTAGGATAATGCGGAATTACAATGTCTGCATACCTTCTAGTTGGATAAATATATTCATCGTAGGATGGTTTAACCATTTTCTCGTATTGGTTAAGAATATCATCAATTTGTCTACCTCTTTCAACTGTATCTCTTCTTATTCTACGAATTAGGCGAATATCATCATCTGTATCAACAAAAATTGACATATTTACAAGATGCCTAATCTTTGGGTGGAAAAGAATGAATATCCCTTCGACAATAATAATGGATGCTGGTGACACTTGCCTTCCTGTTGTTAGCCTCTTATGCTGCTTAAAACAATAATTTGGAATGTGTACTCCTTCACCATTTTTCAAACTTCTTAAAACATTATATAAAAGTTCAAAATCTATGGAGTTTGGGTGATCGAAGTTATAATCTGCAATTGTCTGACCTTCTTCTAAGACTGGAGTTTTATAAAAACTGTCCGTCTCAATGACTGCAACTCTATTATCGCCCAATTCCGAAAAAATTCTGGTACATACACTTGTTTTGCCACTTGCACTCCCACCAGCTACTGCAATGACGAACACATTTGATGTACCGCTGGGTGTTTCTGCTTGATCACTATAATAAACATCCTTTGAAATAATCTGTTCAATACAGTCGTTAGACATTATAAAATTAAATTAAACCAAACTGTATGGATCTCACTAAATCAGTTTTAAACGAATTGTAAAATCCAACTATCAGGGATTCAATTCAAATGGATTAATATTCTATTACTCAAATATATATAAAGAAGTCTTGTCAATTCTGTTTGTAATATTGGCGGTAAATGTCATGTAAACATAAAATAAGTAACTTCCAGTATTCGTTTATTAAGACTAAATAATTTGTAATAACTTCATTATTTTCCCGGCTAATCACAGTCTACATAAAAATATTAAAATTGTTCTTTGTATTATAATCGGCGCGAACTCAATTTTTTAGTTAATGGGGGAAATTTTGAAAATATATAAGTTATTAATAAAACATTCTAATGATTGATGACCAACTTATAATATATACGCTGGTGGTATCACCAGTTGTTGGTTGGCTTACTTCAGCAAAACGGGCTTGGAACAAAAAGAATCCAATTAACGGTGTTGTTTTTGCATTGATTGTTTTGGTAATTGCATGTGTAATTCAAAATGTGAGGGTTTCCCAAAACTACTATCGGGTTTTGGGTGTATCTAGCAATGCACCTAAGTCAGAAATTGCGGCTGCATACAGGAAATTAGCACTGAGGTTCCATCCAGATAAGAATCCTGACCCAAATGCACATGCAATTTATTCCAAAATAAGAAATGCGAATGAAGTATTATCAAACGACTTTGGAAGAAATTGGTATCGACGATTTGGGACCGTTGAAAATAATTTGAACTTGTATAAAGTTCCAGAAGATGAAGAATTTATTGACTACCCCTTGCATTTAGTATTAGTGCCTTTCATCACTGCTGTAATTCCGATATGCCTATCTTTGCTAATGTGGAATGATCAAGAGAATCTGAGAAAAGTGATTCTTTGTTTTATTGTTTGGACTTTATCATGTGGGATCTTACTTAGATTTGATAGGAATGAAAGTGATTTTTTAACCTTTATTCCATTATTTAGAGATTTTCTTCCATTCGAGAAAATAAGAGTATTGGATGGGCTATATATAACCATTATGAATTCATTACAACTCATTCTGCCATTGTTTGCAACAAAATTCCACAAGAATGAGCTTTCTGAATTTTATCAATCTCTTTTGAGGAAGAAGTTGCGTCTCTCATTATATTTTGAAGACTTTTATCGTGATCTGAAGTTTGAAGACTCAAGGACAGAAGATTTAAACACTTCTAGTTATAATTTAAGCATTATTACTCCTGAGTTTCACTCAGATGCATTAAAGGCAGAAGTAATTAGGCATATAGAGCAGACAGGCAAAGAGTTTAATCAACTACTTAAGGAAGAACCATTTCTAAATGAGTCTTGGGAGAACTCCTTTAAGGATATTTATAATTTACTCGAAGACAATCTTGATTTGGAAGAGAATTCGGGGATTTCGATTGGAACAATAATATTTATTTTATTTTGGGTATATAAAATTTACTTAGCCTTCACCTAGAATTTTCACAAATCTTGGATATAGATTTTTCCACTCGTTTCAATTCCAATGTCAGCTAATGAATACGAGTCACTATATCCATCGATTGGAATTTTAGTTTTATTGTTTACGAATATATATTCTAGTGATTCATTTTTCTGTATTTTGTACATTTTCCAAATTAGTACTTTGACGTCCGAAATTGCCATGTTTTTACTTATTTTGATCCTTGCAGGAACCTGTCCCAGGCAAGATTTGCATTGGGGGATGAAACTGACGTCCAGGTATTTTTCATTTTTTGGTGAATCAGGATATTTTGGTGTCAGATCTTTATCAACAATTAAGTCGTTTATCATGACAAATTCACAAAGAATATCTCCATTTGGGTCAACCTCTTTTAAAATGCCGTTTTTATGTACTGTATATTGAGAAATATAATAGCGCTGATAGGAGGTTATGTCTTGTTTACTAATAATACTTTTGTTGAATGTTTTGATATTTGGTATCAATGAGATTATTATACTTCTCATGTCAATAATGTTGCTTTCTAGGACATCATTTTTTCTAATAGAAAAATGCTCCAAATTTGGGAAAGCTTTTCTCAAATAGATAATTGTGCCAAGTTCTGTAATTCCACAATTATCTAAATTTAACTCCACAATTCTTGGGAATTCCATATCAACACTTGTGCATAATCTTAGAATTGGTAGCTTCATAAGGCAGTTATCCGAAATATTCAAACTGTTTAACCCCGGCATCCTGGTTAAGGCACATTTCATCATTTCCCAATCAGACAACATATTTAGGCTCAGGTCCAATTTTTGGACGGTGAAGTTAACGCATTTTATAGAAATGTGCTTGTAATTATTTGATGATATGTTTAAATAATTCACATTTGGAAATATGGAGTCCTTTCCAAGTAGAGTCATTAAATATTCGAATTCAACAAAAGTTTTACTCATGCTCAGAACTTTAATATTATCAAACCGGTGTTTAGTAGGACAATTCGTCTCCTTAAATTGGTTTCCATTTATCGTTAAGTATTCAAGTTTTGGTAAATGTGACAATATGCAAAATAACGAGTTCCAATCATTAAGCAAGTTATTGTCCAAGCATAGTGAGCAAATTTTATCGTAAGAGAAGGAAGAGTTTTCAAAGTATTCTGACATATCCATATATTTTTTGCATATACAAGCACTTATTCCCATTCCTTCCAGAGATAAAGTGGATATTTTTTTGCAATATTCCTCTGCCTTCTTCAAACCCACAAAATATTCAGCCTCTTCATCAGATAAATAACGGTCTCGAATTGCCTCTTGAAAATAGATCCCTGAAGATTTTTGATTCGTATCAATAAATTCTAACTTTTTATCATTGGCACTTAGTGTTGGAGAAAGCATTGATAGGCTGTATATATATTTGTACTGAATTTAGAGCCAAATTTAAGTCCCAACTAATTCCAAAGAACGTTTCACAATTATTATTTATTAAAATTGAGCAAATTGTATCAATTTTTTTTATCGCCAAAATTATACAGTACTTTGTCACTCAACTCAACATCATCGCTTCAAGTACAAAATGCATTCAAATTAAGGGCGCTAATGGGTTCACAAAGAATTAGGAGTGCCTAGAGTCTAGCGAAACATAAGCAGACTACCCGTTTACATGAGATGATGGTTTCCTCATTCTAAAACTACAGGTTAAACAAAAAACCATAATGAAATGCTAGGAATAACAGAAGACTAAGCATTGCTATTCAAAGATCGTAGCTAAATTTAAGCACCCTTCACAAGATATGATTGACCAAGCATTCTTTGTTGCGATTAATTGATTTTTGCACCTATATCTTATGAAAAAAAGAAGAAAAGGCAGCAAAATAACGCCAACAATTGTTGGATTAACTATATGAAATCTGAAGTATCTACTTTTATTCTCTTTGCGTCACTATCGGCGGAAATGATTGAATTATCCTTCGTCTCAGCATCTCTAAGATCTAAGTTTTCATTAGCAGGCTCTTTATTACTCATTTTCCCTTCAATATCTGCCGATTTGTCTTCAGTCATTTTTACTTGGACATCATCTTCATAGCTTGGCACTTTTGTGGGATTATTAATCGTTTCAGTTGGTGTTGGAATGCCAACCTTTTGGTCTAATTCAGATGATTCGGTTGCACTCGGAGATTCAAATTCACCGTTCCCTACTTGCCCCGATGCCTTTGATAGCTCGATATTTGTACCTGGTTTTCTTTTGGTACCCCTTGGACCCGCTCTCCCTTTGCTTTGAGCGAGTGATTGAGCATGTAAGTTAATAAAACGTTCTTCAAGCCCGCACATTGCTGCTATTTGCCAGAGCTGCTTAGTAGTGGCATTCCTAATATCCGCTATTTTGCTTGCTTCAGCTCTCTTTTCTGGGTGATTTCTTAGGTATGCAGACAATTCGCTTTTCAATAAAGCTCTTCCCTGATCACCTAATCTATATTTTCTTGTATGACTGATCTTGAAAATATCGTTAGGTTCACCTGGAATGCTCTGATCTAAGTTATTTGTAAGTAGTTGAGAAATATTACCTGGAAGATTGTTGGTTGATGTACGGCCTAACGGAATATTACCTAGACTACAATCAGGTATCCCAGTATTCGAATGAAGTTTCATAGTATCAATGCACGAATCCACACTCCGATCAAAGCGATTGGCTCCACCCAAATAACTCCTTACTCTTTCATGTGCATCTGCCAAACTCGCAATATTACTTAAATAAGAATTAAGTAATGAGTGTAGTTTATCACTTTCATCTTGTACACTGTTTTCTCTTTTCTGTGAAGATAAGGAATTTTTAAATTTGTTTGTATCATATTGATCAGCTAGCCCAACTAAAGAATTAGGACCAATATACCCTGTGCAAGAACCGACCATTGGTGAAACTCTTGGCAAGATTCCAGGGTTGATGAATGGGATTTGAGGCCCGATTGATGATAATATATGGGGGGGCAATATTGGATTTATCAGTGGAGATTGAGAATCTAACTTTACCGAATTAACCTCAGATAGATTTTCTTCTTTATGTAACAAATTATTTTGGCTACAAATTGTCGATTCTAACCCAGAAAAATTCATCATAGGTATCCCATTAATCGGAATAACGTTATGTGGAATTATTGTGTTGTTAAAGCAGTATCCTCTTGTAATTGCGCTATAACAATCTGGGATAATTGCCTGAACAGCTCCTAGCATATTATTGATCTGATACAAGTTGCTAGGTAAAATTAGGGGGAAGCTGGAGCTTAATTCACTGATCCCTGTATTCATATTTAGTCCAAATCCAATATTTTGAGAAAGTGCTGAAACAATTGCCTGATTGGCACTCTGACTAGAATTTACTAACGAATCAATGTAACTATTAGTAAAATTCTTCCCCTCCATAATTGGTGATACACATGTTGTCGGTGGGATATTCTTATTCAAAGAATGTTCAGTTAATACATTCGACCCCTGGTCTACTCTTTCATTAGAATTCACTTCACTAAGTTGATTCATATTTCATTCCAATCGCAAAACAAACTTTTAGTTGAGTTGACATCCAGTTATTTACTAAAGTAGATGTTTCACGATTAAAATGGAACCAGGAGGGGCAGCAAAATGCACAGTAAAATGTAAGCCAAATATTAATAAATGTTCAGTTAGGATGGAGATCGATGTGACTTACTTTATAGTAGATCACCTTCATTTAACGAATCAAACATAAGTCTTAGCTCCGTTTCCTGCATATCAACTGTATATTACTAACCCCACTCTTAATCACGAGACATACATGCTTTTTTTGCAAGTATTTCCAAGTGGATAACATTTTAGTCTCCCGTCTATGTCTCCCATCTTTTATTTCGAATATTTTATATAGTTACAAAGATATTAGTATTTGAATACTCCAGTTAACTCCATTTAGGTGTTGTTTTCATGCATATTTTTATAAATACTCCATAGTGTGAGATATCTAGCACAATATTGAATTATATTTTTCATTTAGCCCATCTCATAACATCAGTGATATTATTAGGATAGTTCTCCGTTCCTCTGTCATATATAACAAGTGAATTTTAATGTTTAACTAGATGTTTATCTTCGTTTTTCCGTAATCATCCAATTTGTGGCGCAAGTAAAATTCAGTGTGGACGCAAGGAATGGCATCGCGAATCGATATGAAGCAGATGAATCTTCGAAATGAAGGCTTATATATCGGAAGATGAATTTGGATTGTATGATAACTCACTTCCTAGTTGTAGATGTAGCCCATGCTGCATTAATCTAGTTCTTGGTTCGCTGACATTAATAAGGAAAAAACACGAATTTGAATCAAGTAGTGTTGAATTTATCTTGAGTTTAACCAAGAAGTGCATTTTAACCGGTGAGGAGTTACAAGTAGGAAATATCCCACTATTACCTTCTAATTACTGTACGCCGTTCGAAAAAAATCATTGTAGTTTATATCTACACTTTATTTCACTAAGTAAATTAAAGTGTTATCTTGAGAATAATGAATTGAGTTTGAAGCTCAATTATGGTACTGATAATTTGGAGATAATTTATGAAGAGGTGTTAAATTACATAATTAAGCCAGTTACATCTGTTAAAAATAAGTTGGTTTTATCAAATAATAACAAAGAATTCATTGTTAGCTTTACAATTTGTGTCGAATGGAGCGCAATTATACCTATGAATTTAGTTGGAGATAACTTGTCAGAGGATGCGCATTCTGTCCAGAATTATTTGAGCCATGGGAAGGATAAAAATCAAATACTATATGACACTTCAATCACTGGATTTCCAAGTATCTTTAACGTGTATGAGAAAACAATTTGTGAAGATCCAATTATAACACGGAAAGTTGAAAGCCTAGAGTCCAAGTTTGAAGAGTTAAATGTCCCAGCTGTGCATGACGATTTGCATTCTAAAATTGACTTTCAACAGAAAAATTCAAACTTGATGAATAAACTGGGTGGCTGGATAGTGAATATAAAGGATGTAATATTATTGGAGAAAGGGTTCATTCACCTATATGATATGTTCCCAAAATATAGTCCAACCAAATATTATAAAACACTTGTTCATCATTGTATTAAAGATCGAGATGGTCATGTTTTTACTCATGTTAGAAGGCACTGGAGCATTATGAACTTTTTGAGGGGAAGTAATCCCCACTTATATGGCATAGCACAAAACGAGTATTATTACACAGCAAAAGCAAATATTTATTCAAGAATTCCTGAGATAATCACAGATAAAATCGACGAAAAGTTGTTTTTTATAAATTTCTTAATTCCTAGTTCAAATCAATCTAATGGAGCGTTTCAGAGCAATTCTATTTTTTTTGGCGAGTTGAAACCAAGTGAAATTTCAGTAACTAATATTTCGAAAGTAAAGCTATACTCTGAAATCAATAAGGAGGTGTGTTTAGGTTACGTAATCATCTCAATTTCAGACATAAAAGAAAAGCCTAAAATGGTTAACTGTAACAGCATTTGTACGAGGTTCTCCGCCATACAAGATAATCATTTAAAAATTAGGCAGAGTATTGCAAATTATTTAGAGGAAATAAGCATTGTTTATTTATTTCTTTATTGGCACATTCAAACCCGTTCAATAAACGAAAAAATACCACCAGAAAGTATTTTGCTGGATCTATATTCAAGAATATCAAATTCTAAAAGTTTAGAGGGGGAAATTAATGTAGCTGGAATAAATAAATGTATAAACGCTCTAATCCCATCTAGCACTGAAGCATATAGTAGTTTGAAGAATTATATTTGCTGTATTCCTGAGAGCTTAGCGTTATTTAATAGTGCCAGTGAGTTGAAATATTATCTGAAATTCCCACATCTTGAAATATTCGAAAATTCTTATACTGACATTTTTTCGAATGCCTCAATAGTTTTGGATGATACGGAATTTCTCTCCAAATGCAATGAATTGGGAATAAGAGAAAGTATTTCAACTACTTGGAAAGAAATGATAAAAAAATCATACACGGAAATTTCCTTTAAAACTTATAAAATGTGTCTACAGCAATATAAAATTCAAAATATATTTTCGAAATAAGTGACATGTATGGGAGACAAAAGGTTTAGCCTAGATTATTCAATATAATCTACTATGTTTAGTCTACCAAAGTTTATTTTCAATGAACATTCTCAAAAGCACTTTAATTCTTTAGCATAGTGCCCTGTTTTTCATCGTTATACATTGGGTCGCCAGAATCTATTACAGGATCCTGCTCACATATAACACCTTCTTTTCCTTAAAAAAAGCTCATTATTGAAGTAAACATTAATACAACAACTTACCCCAATTGTATTGGCCAGAACCGCCTTTCACGCCAGATTTGTTCCCATATGCAGAACTCTTAGGGTTCATACTATGGCGATCTAGCTTAGTATCCTTCTCATGCTTTGGCTTTGAATGTGTCATATTTAATTTAATTTACAGTCAAATGTAGAAAATGACATGCAGTACAACCGTATTTTTATCGGATTGCGTAAATCTAAATGGCGCCAATTGCATTAATTATTTTCCTTTGTGACGATTCTAACTTTTAAAAACCGAACATTTGTAGGAATTAAAGCCTGATAAATTACGCATACAATAGATTAGGCGGATTTGAGAAGGTAATCTATTTAATGCTTGTAAATATGAATTGACATTAAGACGCATTGTATTTATTGTGAGCTTCATTTATTGCTGTGAAGATTAGGTGAACTCTGCACTTATGTTTCTCGTTTTCTTTATGGTGTTTGTCGGGATGGCAAAGTACGAGCGCCTTCCTGTACATTTTCTTTACTAGTTCTACATCAGACATCAGTTTAGAGAATTCAACTTGTTCCCAATGTGCACTTTCCCACAAAACCTGATGAAGAGAACTAAGGAGGACGCGAATATCTTTATAAGACCCGTCATGTTTTCTGGACCATCTGCCAATTTCTTCAACTAAATCGTCATATCCAAGATTTATTCTATCTTCGGTTAATTTATCTAATACAGATCCTAACTTTGTTGAATTACTACATCCACCTACGTTATCTTTACATTTCATCTCATGGTTGTTAATGGTATCAAGTTTGGGATTGCTGATAACCTGTTTTACGTTATAAGAGCTAAATTTTTGAAATTTATCTTTTTTATGTATTGAGTTAGTTTTATCATAGAAATAATTTATTTCGATAGGTTCTAAGGGCTCAATATTATCTTCGTTTTTTTTATACTTCAAAGTGGCAGTTTCCACATGAAAATCACTGTAATTTGGTGATGGGTACCCAAGAAAAACTAGTATTTTAAGAATAATTTTAGAGTTATATGGAATTGCAACGTCTTGGTCGGTCATTAAATCACGCCATATCCATTGATATATACCACGATCATCACGACTTTTATATCTTACAATAAAGTTGCAGGTGCAGGTATTTGAATGACAACAACAAAATTTATATTTGGGAATAATTTCTTTAATCTGCTTTAGCGAAATAGTCGTATAACTCATTTTGTTTTCGCTCTGAACAATATTATAATTTTCTGGCTCGCAATTTTCTCCAAAATTGTTTGCATACTGAATACTATAAAATATGTATTTATCACAGTTATAATTGTTAATTGTTGAATCCTTTGAAAGTGCAATAATACTTCTTTTAATCAATTCCATTATGCAATTTGGTTTGAAACTTAGCTTGCTCTCTTCATGGCATCAGCTATTTTTTATAAAACCGCTTCCAGCTAATTATTTATAGAAGGCGATTTTCAATCAGTTATACATAATGCAGATAAGTTTTAATTCATTAAGCAAGGAGTATAAACCGACTATTTGAGTTTATTTGTCCTTGAATGGGGAGAACAAGAGAATAAATATCGTAAATATGCGAATCCTCCATATAAAACGCCGCAAACTAGGTATTTTGTAGCAATCAAGCATTTCAACGGACCACTAAGCCTTGTACTACGTCGCAATATAACATTACACAACATTTAAATAAGAAAATATCAATCCAGTGGCAGTGTAATTATCTCAAATATTATGGCTTTCTAACTGACCTAGCTATTAATCAAGGCAATCTAGTAACGTTTTAAATTAAATTCATTTACAGATGAGCCGTAGATTGTCTATCCAAGCATTACAGCCATTCGATAGGGAAAGTGGAGAAATTTTTCCGTATTCCTTGATATAAGATTAAAAGGTATATTATCAGTCACCAATGGGTTAGTAGGAACGTAACAGATGTTAAATTATCCATAAATTCTCACGGACTTTCCCATTGTGCTCTTTATTGTCAAGCTCTTAATATTATGCCAATTCTTCTTCAGCAATGAAACCAAGAAATTTATCGCTAAAGTAAGATTTTGTCTGATCTCCTCCTCCGTCATGTTAACATGTCCAATTGCCACACCAAGACACAGTACTTTTTTAAGTTGGAATTTAATACTGGCCTTCAGTTCGCTAGCTTTCTCATCAATCTTGTCACTTGGAGTGATTACGGTAGGGAATTTACCTGCCTTATTCAATCCAGGACCTAATAAACGTGGTATCTGTGGAAGTAATACCTGAGACGCCATGAATAAATCATATTTCTTGCAGAGCTTCTTGACAATCTTCTTATTCTTGTTGATCTTCTTCATCTCTTCGATGTCCATTACATCGAAACCCAGTTTTTGAGCTCTTTCACAATCGGCAGCATCTCCCATTACACATACACGGGCATTTGGTCTTGGGACGTTCGGTAAACGCACGGTACCAGCGAAACGCTTGTCTCTTTGAGTATCATAATCTTTCAATCCAATTTGTAGCTCAACTGTTTCAACAAATTTTCTCGGCTTCGCTCTTGAGCCTTCCAGAATTTCGGCAATTGCACGACGAATTGTTTCAGTACTAATCTTTCCACTCATTGCTAATTAGTAAGTATGTCCTATAGACTCAACAATGTAACAATTGAAAATCCGATCAAGATAAGCCAGGGAATCTGACTCCAAGTTTACTTAAAAATTTTTCAGTTTAATTGATCCCGTCAAAACGCAAGACAGAATTAATTGAAGTGCGCTTAAATTCATTACAATTCCAACAATTTTTTATTACATTGTTAAATAGTACTATGTTGTTTTTTAATTAATTAATTTAAGTCTATTCCAACGTACTGTCTACAGTTATCCGTCATAATTATTGAATAATTGCTATAAATGAACAACTAAAGTTACTACGTCTCCAGTAATATTGCCGCTATAATTTTATTTATAAATGTGCATGGAAACGGTCACTTGAAGCTCTAAAGGGACTCATATAATTACAGATGTTTTAAACTATTGCCAATAGACGTCCGGATTATTTAAATTAAAGGTTCGTAGCAGTATTCATAGGCTAACCTTTTTTCTTTCAAATATTTAGTCCTTCAAAACAACGTATTTATGACTCAAAACCGTAATTATGTGCAAAGCTACACAAAAAAGGCTCCTTCAAAAAGAGGATTAATCATAAGTAATAACGGCTCAGACAGGGAGTATGTTTCGGGAGTAAAAAAGCCAGATTCATATAAAATTGACTCCGGTAAATATGATATGTTTGGGAGAGTAAGTAAGAGACATGCAGTCAAACTATTAGAGGAAAAGAAAAACTCTAAAATAGATCAAAATGAAAATAGCTCTGAAGTTGAGAAAAAAATAGGCTCAGAGCAATGTTGTTCCGTGGATATCGGCTCCAAATCTGAGTCTGAACTTTTGAAGGAAATGTTTGGCATTAGTCAATTTGAAACATCCAAAAACAAAAGTCATTCAACTACAAGTCTATCTGGCTTCAACGCAAAGTCCAGAAGAAAATATAGACAGTACATGAATAGGTCAGGAGGTTTCAATAGACCCCTTTCTCCTGTTCAATAATATAAATAATAGCCAATTAGTTAAGAATGTAAAATAATACTGCTAGCATCTATATGTGGATATGTTTTTAAAATAAACTCTGCGATTGTAACGTCAAAGTCGCCTTGTACATCTATATGATCAGGCTTCCCATTTGAACCTTTTACTACCGAAGCACCACAAGAGAACTGTTTTGCGAATCTCTTCGCCGCCTCATTGAGCTGGATGTCGAACATCTCTAGTCCGCCCACTACTGTAACACTCTTTCTTCTAGCTCTACTTTCAACCTTGATCGTAATTATGTTCTGCCTTATTTTTTTCTTCCTTGTTCCTTTTGACTCATCGTTTTTCTTCTTGGAAGTCTCTGACTCCTGTGTTTCATCTATTTTCAGCGACGTAACAAGATTCGAGCTCAGTTTATCAGTTTCCAATGCTTCAACATGTTCAGTTTTTTTTTTTTGTATGCACTGCCCATATTCACAATAATCTACAGGCAGTCCACAATATTTACAGTACTCAACAATATTAATTTCACCAATTGCTTCACTTGGTTTTTCCATGTTCAAATTTATACTCGGTTCGATTATTTGATTTGTCTGCGGGCGGCCAACTTTTTCAAAGCATATAAATCGGGTAATTTAGAAACAATTTTATAAACAACTCGAACATAACTGCATTGTTCATCTATATGCGAATTGTTCGTTTTTATTCATTTTACCCACTGTAAAAGTGTAATTATGCATTTTAAATCACAATAATCATTCAAATGAATCATTGCAACAAATTAGATGTTTTAGTAACAACACTCTGAACTATGGGACAACATCGTCTAGAACTGTTAAAATATGCACCATCTCAAGTTTAAACTTCTAAAAGATAGTTATTTTCCTTCTTATTCAGCGGTCCAATGTGTGTAATATAAAAAAAGGCTCAAAGCGCCAATTTAATGGATTTGATCAAATAATAAATAGATTTTCCAAGAGAAAATTTTCGGATTGTCCAAAATGAAGCAGTTCGATGCATTTTCAAAGCCTATAGCAGAATTTCGTATCAAAACGGCATTTGGTGGATACCTAACAGTATTGAGCATAATTATTATGATCATTCTGTTTTATTCAGAATTAAAGTATTATTTAAATATTACCAGAAAAGATGAGGTTACTGTTGATCAAATATCCACAAACAAAAATATTAATCTTAAAATGCAATTGGAATTTCCAAAACTTCCATGTGATATTGTTGGGGTAAGATTAGTGAATTTACAAGAAAATACCGAAATACACCTACCTGACGGAGGGATTCAGTATAATAGGATGGGAATACATAAAAAGAATACGAATAGTTCTTCTGAATGTGGCCCATGTTATGATGCATCAAATAATCAAGATTCAAATTTATCTAAATGCTGTAATACATGCAACGATGTATTCAAAGAATATGACAAACACGGAATTAAACCACCTCAGAGAATAAACTTTAAACAGTGTATTTATGATAAATCAAATAGGATGTCAAGTGCTATATCCTCAAATTTAAATTCAGAAGGGTGTATGGTCAAGTTAAATGGATACATACCAAAGGTTAGGGGGAAAATAGAGATATCTCATAAGAGATGGATCAAGTACAAGGAAATGACAGATCTAGAGATAGCAGAAAGTCATTTATTTAATTTTTCATATAAAATACACTATCTAAATTTTGGTGATGAATTACCAGGAATCCCAAATAGATGGAAGAATCAAGAGTATACTCAAATTTCTGGATTTGAAAAATCTTCATATGGGCAGGATTTGGTTTTTGAAAATGCTTACATCGATTTTGATATGCACTGCATTCCCACACAATACATTACAATAAATAAAAAAATAATTAATTCACACCAGTTTTCGGTTAGAAGTCAATACAAAAAAGTAATCGTTTCGTCTGTGAATGGTAAATTTATTCCTGATACATCAATTCCTGGGATTCACATTAACTACGACTTTACTCCATTCCTTGTAAAGATGACTGAAACTCGCAGATCATTTCTATCATTTATCACGGAATGCTGTGCAATAATTGGAGGTATTTTTGCATTTTCAGGAATGATAGATATATTTTTCTATAAATTCTTTTATAACCTTCAGAAGTATAGAAATAAACACGATAAATCATTGATTCAAAGTTATTAAACAATAGAAAAGATATTTTAGTGCACCTAATCTCTTTTAAAACTATTAATTTTAAATATTTACTTGAGCATTATCATTAGGAAGAGTATTAATGCGATGATACCAATTATCATAGCTATTATGAAACCCTTCTTTGCGGAACTCCAAATAGATGATGTTGCAGATGAAATTGCCTCTCCAATTCCTTTCCAATCTACGTAGGTTCTATTTTCGGTGACATCCTCCAAAACCGGATCAATATTTGGAGGCTCTCTTCCTTTTCCAACCGGACTTGAATCAGAAATTTTCCCGGGAACAATAGATATTTCTATCTCAACTTGTCCTTGTGGTGAGTTTTGCTCTGTTGGGTGTGAAAACCCGAACCAAGTTTTGGGGATCTTTGTAACTTGTGATGAATGTTTTTTTGCTCTCCCAAAGTCGTTGCTTAAGTCAATTGAGCACTCACCAATGTTATCACTTTGAATCAAGCCATATGACCATAGTTGAAGTTTAAAAATTGGATATTGAGTTGGTATTTTAATATCAAATACAAACCTCCAGTTAAAAATTCCAGTCCCGTCCTTAGAATTATAGTGGGTCTCCGTTGATTGTGTATCGGTATTGGCTTCATCTAAACTGTAGATACCACTTACGTATAACGAAATGGTAGTATTCGGTTCTATTGGAACATGTCTAACACGCCAAATTACAACTCTTAACTGATAATTCTGGGGATCCACTGAAGCAAGTTCAGTGATTGGAGTAGCCTTTGCGGCTTGCTCTGACATAATTTCATACCAAGCCCTTAGTGTACCGTGAGATACAAAGCTATTTTCTACTCTCAACGTTCTCATTTCAATAGGAATTGTATCGCTTTCTAGCATGGACTGAATCTTTGGATGAAACCAACGATCCTCTATATCAATAAAAGTACTTCCAATGGTTTCCTCCGACATTGTTCCAGTTCCAATTAAGGATACTCTTACAAGTGCATTATGAGGTAGAATACATCCAATTTCATAAACTTGATTAAATTCCGGTTTGTAACCCTGATGCCTCACAAATCCTGTGTCCCTAATATTATTTGGATAGACACTTTTTTTCTTCTTACCATTCCCATCTAAAATTATTCCATCACCATTTTCTCTCGAACGAATATATATATATACTGATGGATTTAAATCTCCACTTGGAGGAAGAAGACCTCTTGCAGAAAGTACATAACATCTTGCAACAATAGGCTTTATGTTGTTGTACTGGTTTGCAATCCACATTCTATTGTCTGAAAATGTTTGAAGAATATCCTCTTGCTCCTTTGTGTCAACAACAACATTAGTTTCACAATCTGGCTGTTGAATCACGCACAATGTATATTTTATGTATCCGACAATGTAATATAATCCTTTTTCATTTATTGACACAATTGGGAGCGTTTGATATGGTAACTCTGTAGGATCTAAGTCTTGTTCAAGCTCATACGGGATTTCAAATCTTTGTTCGGTTTCATCTTCCTCAGAAAATATTTTCAAATCAAAATTTAATAATCTTGCATCAAAACCAAATAATGTCCCCATCTCCTTTAGCTTCAATGCAAGGTTTGCCTGATCATCTTCTTTAGAATTAAAGTCCATCTCAATGCAAATACTATCTGCTTCCCCATTTATCTTTCTATCTTCTGTCTTTATCAAATCAATAGCAGGGTAAAAAAATGAATTAGATGAGTCCACATCGTATGTAGGGTTGGACTTAGAAACTATGTTTGTGGGTGCGGATATTGATTTCATTGTATTAAGAACCCTCTGATCATTTTCAGAACAATCTTCATCATCCTCTAACTCTTGATTAATCTCGGTAATGCCGACCTGGTTGGTATTTTCATGTTCATTTGATCCATTAATAAGTTCATCGACGGTTGTTAAGTGAAAGAATTCCTTGTTAATTTTTCTTGAATTCTCGTCATACCACGGTATTGTTGAATTAAAATAGAGTATTGCAAATCCAGAAGAAATATTAGATTCACCAGAATAACCTGAAACCTTTTCATTTACAGTTATTTCAAAATAAGATTGAAATACATCTCTCTTGGGTAGTTCAGCAGTAATTGCAAAGTCATGTAAATAATTCCAATTACCCTCGTCACCACAGTTTGGAGTTGGGGTTGAGTCATGCCATAGAGGTGCATTTGATTCCTCAACCTCACGGCCATACGAAATCGCAACTGTTGGGGTATTCAGTGATTTAAACATGCGAATTCCAATAACAAATAATCGTATATCTGCAGGGAAAGTGGTTGGTCGAATGTCGTCATAAAATGGATACTGCTTGACTTCATCTATAGATATTAATTCAAAAGAGCACAATATCCTTGCGTTTGTATCCTCTTGTGGATTATTTGTATCTGATGACTTAAGATGAAGCCAAACTGGTGGAGATTTCCACACTTTAGGGATTTGAATAAGTTTATAAGATGTAAATCCAATTCTGCAATCTGAACTTAAGTAACCATGGCTCTGACTAAAAACCTCGATCAAAATATCAGAACCCAATGTCAAGTTACTTGGCAATGAAATTTGAACTTCGTAAGCTTCGTACCATTGTGGGACAAGCGATGATTCAATTGAACGAGTTTGAATAGTCTGATCACCGATTGATACTTTAACATAAGGATTTGGTAGTGATGATCCAACCCCTCTTAAATTCATTCCCTCATAAATGAAAGATCTGAAGTAATAGCTTTGAAGTGAATAAACCAATCTCTCTGGACGTTCTGATGCTGTGTTTGCAGGAAGGATTACAACACTCGCAAGAACATTGAAAATGTATCCCGTCCCAGTATCGTAAATTGGTTTTAATGTATACCAATTTGGATTCCCACTTGTTTCATTTGAAATATCAGAAAGTAATACTCTTGTGAAAGATGTTCTTGTGAAGGTGGAAGAAGACCAAAAAGTTCCACCAGAACCTGTTTGAGAATATATAAATAAGTCCCATGGATCCTGGCCATCAGACAAATAAAAATATGTTTCATCAATTCTTCCAGTCTGGTCATCAAATATTATGGATTCGCCACTTTGTGGCATTGCAATTGTTGTTGCGCTATGAGGTCCGATACAAAATTCTAGTATGATCTCTCCATCGAAAACAGGTCTGCATGATACTTCATAAATATCAATCCAAAGTAAGTATCGTGTCATTGGTGGCTCATTTGAAAGTGGTATGGCTTGGATTGATTTTACTGAACATGCTTGAGTTTTTTGTGAATTTACAGATATTAATAATCTTCCAGCATAAGAGCTGGGGACATATGACGTCACTGAAGAATTAGAGGAGGAAAATAGTTCCGCTGCTCCACCGTATGGAGGTTGGGTCCAATACAAATTTACCCAAGATATTGGGAATGGCTCTTTAAAAATATTAAAGATGTCTAGTTTAAATTTTCCTATTAATGTTGGTTTTGATTCACCATTCCAAAGCTCAAACAATATATTAGAATCAGAACATGGAAAAAATGCTGGAAAATTAATAGATGACTTCCAAATAGGATTTGCTTCGTTTTTTATACATGCTGTGGATATTTTTGAAATTCCGTGTCTTACTGTTACAAAAGGTTCAAGTGTATTATACATTCCAACAACTGGAGTGATATCCTGACCCTTAAAAATGCATATATTTAGATTGTACTGGGTCAAATTTATTTCTGGTGAAGATGAAATCCTCGCACCTTGATCACTTTCATTCAAAATGTTATTACTGTCATCAAATGCTGGTATTGAATCACCTGGAGCAAAAATTCCAACAGTAATGAGTGCAAATCCCATAATTTCAGAGGGCTTATCACATAGTATCAATGGTACCCAGTTTCTGTAAATCCAATGTTGGGACCTGCTGTAAACATAGTTGAAACTAAGAACATACGAACCAATAGGTGCACTAGAGAGGACATATGCATGCATAACATTAATCTCTATAACAGAGCATTCGAACTCACATTTGTTGAGTGTCTCTGTAAAATTGTAAGATGCCTGTATTAGTGCTGAAGAGACAGCCGTTTGTTTAGGAGTAGTTTTTATTTGATCGCAAACTTTAATGTCGACGTAAGGATTGGGTGTTATGTTACTCGTTCCATCATTGAATTTCAAGTCCCTTAATTCATGGATATCAATACGTACACTATATTCAGTGTTTGGCTGCAACATAAATAATTTCTATTTGCATGAGAAGCTTCGACCCTGCCCACAAAATTTAAACATGGCGCAATCAAGTTCACCAACGAATTCATTTTGTAATGAAATTTCAAACAGATCAAAAGTTGGAAAGAAATTGTTTAGAACACTCTGATGTATTTGGGGACACATTATAATTTCCCAAAAGTAAAAGATATAGGTGAATGGCAGAAATTGTGTTCATCTTATAGTTTTCATAAACAAGAGGAATACAAATTGGACTGGTGGTCTGAGGCAATTGAGAAGTTATGTGAAAGAAATAAGTCTATATTAGTTGATATCAATTCACTTAAAGTTGTTACCCAAGAAGAGTTTAAATGCTGGCCAATTGAAATTCTTTGTTTACCCAACATTTTTAAAGGATTGGTTAAAAAGAAAAAGTTGGTACATTTAAACTATATAAACGATTATGTAATGAAGTTATGGGAAAATACAGGGGAAATAGATGGTGGCCAAACAATTAATAAAGGCTCTAAATCTAGGTTTGCTTGGATTAATTCAATAATTCGAGTTTTTTTAAAAAATACATATTCAATGGATAATGTAGAAATTCAAGAAACGGACACATACGTATGCATTCCCTACATGGATAAACTATCAAATAAATTGGTTAATGATATTGACTCAGGATTATTAGGTACGATATCAAAGAAAATGGGAATTGATGAGTTGATCATATTAAGTGGCAAATTTAAAGAGTATATAATCCGAAATTTTGATTTGTGTGAAGTTTCAAAGAATGCACTTCACGATATTTCAATCTGGTATTTTATTACATACACACCAGGGGAATGGATGTTAAAGCCATTTGTTGTTAACAAGGGGAGTAACAACTACGCCAATGCTATTAAATTATGCAAGTCATCTTCATCAGCTTCCAAAGAAATTCAAGTGTATGATACAGATATTGCAGATGTAATGATTCAAATTACGGAGGAAGATTTGCAAAAGTCAATAACAAATTTGGAAGAAAAGTTTTTATTCCATGATTCTAAGTGTAAAGAATACGCAATAACTGACCAAAAACAATTGGCAATAAATCATCTCAAACAAAAACACCAAATTGAGAAAGCATTGACTGAAGTTAATGAACAGCTTCTCCTGTTAAGTCAGTCGAAAGTTAGCCTTGATACATCAAATGCGAGAGTTTCCCTATTAAACGCGCTTGAAACATCTACTAAAATAACTAGAGATATATTTAACGAAAATGAAATATTAAAAAAACTGGAGGGCATAAACTCAATAAGAGAAGAGGTGGAAGTTACTCAAGAAACAATAAACTCTATGATACAAACATGTATTAAAGATGGTTCAAAGGACGAGTCTCTTCCTGATCTTGAAAAGGAATTGAATGAAATAATGCACAGGGTCAACATATCCGCAACAAAAACCGAGCAAATCAACCGGAGCCAGGTACCCCAGCCAGAACCCAACGTAGAAAAGTACAAAGTGACAGATATGATATGACCCTAAGGCTAATGAGGAGTTGCGAGTGAAGGGTCTAGATCTTAACGGTAAAGCACCTAGTATCCAAATTTTAGTCAACAAAACTATACTACGTGAAATGCTAACAATCGGGGTATCATAGCAGTTTAGAGTTTGTCTAGGAAATTATCGAGAGCTGGAATCTCTTCCTTGATATTCTTTCTCCTTCTAATTGCCTTCACAAGTTCCTCAGTTTTGCTTCCCCTTTCTAGCGGATCACCGTTAATTAGCTCCCAATGATCGAACACACATTGTGGGAATGCTTTACCAGATGTTGCAGCACGAAGAACAGTTGTAAACTTGAACGAGTCCGCAACTGGTAAATACGCCTTAATCTCAACTTGAGGTGTTCCAGACTTGGGTTCCTCATGGAATACATGTCCTCTTCTTTGATTAAGTGTTGCGTATATCCCACCAACAACTTCTTGTGGGGCAGAGATCTCAACCAAAAACATGGGTTCCAATAACCTCGGAGAGGCAGTTAAAGCAGCGGCATACATAACACGACGGCATGTTGGAGTAATTTGACCAGCTCCGCGATGGATCGCATCGGCGTGCAATGTCACATCAAGTAGATTGAAACGAATCCCTCTCATATCCTCCTCACATAAAATTCCCTCCTTGGTTGCCCATTGGAATGCAGAATTGCAATGGTCCTTAATCTCAGCTAGGTATTGAATACCAGTTGTGACATCAACCATGATATTTGGACCAGTTGTTTCAGGACCGAAACACCAGATCTTCATTGCAGCATTCTTATCAAACCCGTATTTGTCATGTAACAAATTGGATCTCTCCTTGGGATCATCTCTAGGAGTAACTTTACCATCCTCAATATCATCAGTTAACCCATCAGGTAAAGGCTCTGCGGTCATGTAAAGTCTATTGTGTTTATTTGGAGACTTGGATAAGCATGTTTGGTTTGATAGGTTGATAACCGTTTCTCTGTAGGAGACGATAGGATCAGATGCTACGATTTCGATCTGTGCATACTCTTGTTGAAGATCTTGCAAGCAAATCTCTACGTGCAACTCTCCACATCCTGCGATGATATGCTCCCCTGTCTCTTCCTTGCTACATACGACCAACGGATCCGACTTTGACAGTTTCTTTAAACCTTCAACAAGTTTTGGAAGTTCCTTGTTATCTTTAGGTCTAACGGCAACGCGGACAACTGGTGAAACGGAGTATTTCATGGACGCAATATTGTGAGCAGTCTCAGATGTCGTAATGGTACCAGATTTAAGTAAATATTGGTCAATTCCGACTAAGCCGACAGTATTCCCTGCAGGTACATCTGGGATTTGCTCAACATAGCGGCCCATCATAAGAACAGTGCGCTGGATGTTCTTAATATTCAAGTCTTCCTTTCCACCAGGTACATATCTAGGGCCCTGGATACGAACTTTCTGTCCGGTTGCAACAGTTCCGGAGAAAACGCGGCCAAACGCATAGAAACGACCTTTATCACTGGTTGGAACCATTTTTGAGACGAACATACACAATGGAGCATCTGGATCACAATCCCTAATTCCCTTAGCAGTTTCATCGTCTTGAGGGCCCTCGTATAAGTTCTCAACACGGTATTTCTGAGCCGCAGCAGGTGATGGTAAGTGTGTAACAATCATCTCTAGTAATGTGTCACCAGCACTTAACCATAATTGCATAACCTTCTTTAAAAGTGGCTTGTCAACAAGGGCCTTATCATCACCCTTGAGTTCAACTCCCAAATTCACCAACATCTTCTCATATTTTGCCTTGTCACCATTCATAATGGAGGAGAAAAGTTGGCAGATTGGTTCCATAATAAACTGGCAAAATGCTCTTTTACTTCCAGGTTCCTGAGTTTTAGTAAACTTCTTGGTCTCTGGGTTGAAAAAGTTATCTCCCCAAAGTCTTTGCATCATCTTGGATTTTTCAACACCAAATTTCTTGGCATAAATACGAGCAAATTTTTCAATTGTAAATGCCCATCCATGAAGGCCAGAACCAAATGAAACAGTACCCTTTTCTGGGAATACCTGCACATCGCCCATTAATTCGTCTGAATAAGTAGAAATAATGACGTTGACATTCTCAATAACACGAGTGAAGTTTTGATATATGTCTTCAGCCTCCCATTGCAATTCCAATAAGGCTCTATCAACTTTGTTCACATGTAGTACTGGTCTAATTCTCTCATTCAATGCTTGTCGAAGTACTGTTTCGGTTTGAATGCATACACCATCGACCGCATCAACAACAACCAACGCACCGTCAGTTACACGAAGAGCTGCAGTGACTTCAGAAGAAAAGTCTACGTGACCTGGTGAATCAATCAAATTGATCAAAAATGGTTGTCTACCCTTCCCATCTTCTAAATCATGCTCGAAGAACAGTGAAATACCAGTGGACTTGATTGTAATACAACGTTCCTGTTCATCTGCACGGGTATCAGTAAAGCGAGCATCTCCTGCTGCCTTTGAGGCAATAATACCTGCTTTGCATACAAGAGAATCTGTTAATGTTGACTTTCCGTGATCAACGTGAGCAATAACAGACATATTGCGGATATTATGGGGTTTCCCCATAATCTCACGAATTTGTTCAACTGTAAAATTGACCATTTTAACTCTTCCGTATTAGCTATGAAGCGATTATTTGAACGGTGACTAAATTCCTGACAGTTTGAAGAGAAATCTAACTCTGAGCTGATGATTTGACCCATTTTAAGGTAGAGACGATCAATTAGACATAACAAAATGCGCCAAATTGTTTCATTTTTTTGTGTCTTACATTTTTAGGGGGATAATTGATTAATTATTATACCAATAAATACAAATGAAATTAATAGCTAGTTTAAATATATAATTTTTTGTTGTAATTTAAATGGAAATTAATTTGTCGAAAGACAGGGGGAAAGCGCTAAATATTGGATTTCAGCGGAACTTGTTAAAACGGATATGCAGTACCACAATATGTTTATACTATTTAGCTGTTCTCGTGTATTTCTTGCATTAATCATAATCTCAACAAAAAAACAGAATGGAGTTCTTTTTATTATCCTGCTTTCTTTATATTTCGTCAGCAGCGTCGATAATTTACCATTAATGACGTTTTTGATTTCGCTGGAATAGCGCACATTGAACCCCTCCCCCCCTGAAATGTCTTGAATTGTCACAAGTTCAACTTTTTCTTAACGCTACCGGTAGTATTTTATAGAAATGAATGATAATTTATGGATTGAAAAGTACCGTCCTAAACATGTGTTGGACATTTCACATCAGGTGGATGTTACAAATATGTTGAGCCATGTGTTGAGAAGCGGAAACATGCCGCACTTGTTATTTCATGGCCCTCCTGGAACTGGCAAAACCTCTGCCATTATTGCTCTTTCAAGAGAGCTGTTCGGTCCAAATGAATACAAAAATCGAGTTCTAGAACTCAATGCTTCTGATGAAAGAGGAATTAGTGTTGTAAGGGAAAAAATCAAGTCGTGGACGAGGCAGGTTGTTCAACATAACAAAGCTCATGAGTTGACTGGCAAACAGCTTCCCTCGTGGAAAATTGTTGTTTTGGATGAGGCAGAAATGATGACAGCTGATGCGCAATCAGCACTAAGACGAATTATAGAAGTATCCGCAAAAAATACTAGATTTGTTATTATATGTAATTACTTAAGCAAAATAATTGAGCCATTAGCAAGTCGCTGTGCAAAGTTTAGGTTTCAACCTATTTCTAAAAAATCTCAGATTGAGAGACTGAACTATATATGCTCTCAAGAGAAAATTTTATGTGAAGAAGGTCTCCTTGAAACTATTGTAGAAATATCTCAGGGGGACCTTAGAAGAGGAATAACTATTCTTCAATCGGCTTCTGAGTTACTAGGAAAGGACAGAAAAATTAATATTAGTTCCATAGTAGATATTTCGGGGGTTCCACCCAAAATTATCACCGAAAGAGTCGTAAGTTCGTGTAAAATTGGGGGAACAGAAAGCATACTAATGGAGGCTGAAAGACTGATAAATGAGGGTTGGAGTGCTAGTCTAATTCTGAAGAATCTAACAGAATTTGTTGTTAATTGTGCCCGCATAGACGACTCAAAAAAAGCATTTTTGATGTTGAGAATTTCAGAGGCTGATGCATGTGTCACTGATGGATCAAACGAGTTTCTGACACTACTAAATATTTGTTCAAGTTTACAAACAGTTCTTACACATTAGGTAGTCATTAAAACGATTGGTTCCTTCACTGTTTAATAATTCTTCAATGTTGAATATTCTGACATTTTAATTGAGTTATTGAAACCGAAAGAGTTTTCCTTGTTAACTTCAAGTTCATTTTGTAGGCGTCCTGTTTTTATATCAGAAACTTCGCATTCGTAAATTGTTTCATTTTGGATTTCCAAATTATTTTGTTGATTTAGTTGCTTAAATCCCCATGGTTTAACATCTAGATCTAGAAATGTGAGTTTATCCTCCGGATTCATGTCTTTATATTTTACCGGAATCACATTCGTACTTTTTTTTATATCTGATTCATTTCTATTATCCAGGTGAATCATATTTGAATCTTGAGTTTCAAGTTCAATAATGACTTCGACTGGTACCTCTGTGGCATTGATGTAATTCTTTGAATTCTCTACCGGAATCCAAAGCAGTAACAAATTTAATTGAAGTATATATGCGAAAAAAAATGGGATTGCATCTTGAATAATCCACTGGTATTTCCATCTATATGATATGTCCCATGTGTAAAAACGAATTTCAAAGATAAACAAAATAAAGGCAATAACAGTAATAAAAAGTAATATATAGGTAAATCGTTTATATATAGAGAGTTTCCCAATTTGTTTGTCATACTCTAATCTATGTAATAAATTAATCAATTCTTGAAAAATCCAAAAAGATACGATTCCATTTAATAACCCAATAGGTATTAGTGAGTACAGTAGTAAATTGGTAGTATCATATATGTTTCTCGATCTCAAATGATTTACATATTCTTTAAACAATGTATTAAAGAAATATATAACCCCAGTCGCTATAATTATTATTGATCTTTTTTTTGAATTAATGGAAGTTCTATATATTCCTACTCCATGTGACGCAATTAACGTTAATATTACTAGTATCGTTAGCTTGAGAATATGTGTGCTGGTAGAAATAGATAATAGTTTCATGGAATTAATCCCTGTTAGATTCCATTGTTTAAAGTATTGTAGCCAGAGAAATGAAGAAAGAATACTCAATAATAGTTCCCCCAACATATAATATTGAATATTGATCAATTGTCCACTATTTCTTATACATTTATACAACCAATACATTGTCATAGACGAATATACCCCTACTCCAAAAAAATACAATTTGATTTTCATGAATTCAATAGCTGGTAAAAACCCATGTGAACTTTTAATAACTAATTCTCCAAATAAATAACCATTATTTAGATTCCCACAATTTGTAATCAATAAGGAGAATGCTCCCCCTTTTTTTATAACAGAGGAATAATTCAAACCATTATTATTTGCCTGGAAATAAATTAGTCCATCAATTTTTGGCTTAATGAATGTATTTTCAGTTTGGCAATCTCCTGAGAGTAGGTTTTCGTAATTACAACATGTTCCTAACATGTCTTTTTTAATCAAATAATCTAACTCCTTACTTGGTAAGATTATTACTTCTAAACCTTGACTCATTTGAGTAATTCCAGAACTTGTTTTTACTTTTAAATCTTTAAAGTAAATTACTGGTTGTTCTTTACATTCAGCAATGAATAAATTATGAAATACATCATTGTGTTCAAACACAAAAAACTGTTGTGGATGTATAAATATCGATTTAGATGGAGGTATTTTTAATCCATTAAATACGAAGGAATATACAACATCACCATTATATAAGGATATCCAAAATAAATAAAGATTTATTAAAAAAAAGGTATGTCCAATGCGCATATTTTATACAAATAACAATTTAATGAAATTTGATCTAATCGTGCATTATAGATTCAATCTTGCGGCTCTTTGAGATCCATTTTGGTCAGATACCTGGCTCCAAATTTGTAGATTTAATATTAAAAACACAAGAAATAATAAGTCGATGGGAAATTTAAATAAGCAATGTTGGTATTTGCTCACAATATTGCATACATTTTCTGCTAAATTTGATTTACTTGAAATTTAAATATGTAATTAGTTTGTGCGAACTTGATTTAAATATTTTAGATCGAGATTTTTGCTTCAATTTATTTAAGAAAGTTTTAGCGCTGGCTTTTAAATATATGCAGAAAAAATATGGAGAAATCGAATAAATTGTTCCTTGATATGAAGCTATATTGAATGACGTTTAATTTCCAGGTGAAATGATAAATAAACCTGATGAATTTAACAAAAACAATACCCGAATATCTAATGATTACGTTCCACCGTTTAAAAATAGGAAATTTTTGTCATCTGATAATTTAAATCATCGTGATCATCAAGAAAAGTTGTGGATCGATTTAGAGAAGAATATAAGAGGAGAAATTAATAAATTAAACATATCTAATATTCAGCAAGTACTAGCAAACATACTAAAGAATAATATTATTCGTGGCAGGGGAATATTAGTAAATTGTATATTAAGAGCTCAGTTATGCAGTCAGTCCTATACTGATATTATTTGCTGCCTTTCTGCAATAATTAATTGCAGTATTCCAGATTTTGGTTCTTTGCTCCTGAGAAGGCTTGTCAATCAATTTAGGAGATCATACTCGAATGGCGATAAATTTGTATGCAAGAATACATTAATATTTATGGCTCAGCTGGTAAATCACAAAGTTGTTCATGAGCTGACAGCCTTGCAAGTGTGCCTTTTTCTAATTGAGAAGTTGACTGACGATTCTATTGAAGTATGTATTAGTTTTATTCGTGAGTGTGGTGAGTTTCTTTTAGAAAATTCTCCACAAGGACTTAACACAATTATGAATCAACTCCGAAAAATACTTCAAGAAGGCAAATTGAAGAAAAGGACCAATTTTTTAATTGAACATATTTTGAAAGAAAGGCGTACTGGTTTTAAGAATCATAAAGAAAATGACAAAATCTATGATTTGCTTAATACAGATGAACAAATTACTCATTTTGTTGATATTTTAGATGAAGAAATTGATATTCAAGATGATTTAGATAACTTTGTTGAAGCTGATCCTAAAATATTTGAAGAAGAGAACATAAAGTGGGAAGAGATTTCAAAGGAGCTAATTTCTGGTTTGGATGATACGAATGTTAGCGAAGATGGACTAATGATTGAAAACAATTCTACAGTAGATCAGTCTGAAAAAAATTTTGTAATTTTAAGGAAAAAGATTTATCTTTGTATCATGAACAGTTTGAATTTTGAGGAATGTACACACAGATTAATAAAATTAAATCTAACAAGTTATCAAACAAATGAAGCATGCACAATGATATTAGATTGTTGTTCAATGGAACGAACATATCAAAAGTTTTTTTCTTTGGTTGCAGAAAGACTATGTCTTATTAGAAAAGAATATCAAGAATCATTTAAGCAGCTTTTTTCGGAAAGTTACGAAACTGCCCATCGGTTAGAAACAAATAGGCTGAGACATGTAACTAAATTTTATTCGTACTTGCTCAGTAGTGCTGCAATCCCATGGAGCGTGCTCTCTATTATTAAACTTTCAGAAGAAGACACTGCTTCTTCTTCGCGTATCTTTATCAAAATACTGTTCCAAGAACTTTCTAATAATATGGGCATTAAAAATTTAAATGCCAAGCTCAATTCAATTGAAGTATTGCCGTATACACAAGGTATTTTTCCAGAAGAGAATATCTCTAAGATAAAATTTTCAATAAACTTTTTCACCGCGATTGGACTAAGTGCAATAACGCAAAAACTTAAGGAAAGATTATCTGAGATTGAAAATAAACAATTAAACAAGTTTAACGAACTTTATTTTGGTTCTGGATTCTGTAATGCACGAACAAGTATATCTCACACTGAAGAAATAATCGGGGATATAACAATTAATACCGAACGCTCAAACATTAACCTACCGAGGATAAAGGGGGAGCAGATAAATGTTGGTAGTAAAACAGGACTAAATTCGGAATTTGGGCCTTATAAACATGATACAAGGCCCAGCAATTCTGAGCGCAAAAATACCATTAACTATAATAGGAAAAGAGATCGTAGTTTTTCAAGAGAGATATAATAGTTGAATTAAAAAAACATGTAGAAAATTATGCCACACAGCTTACTAGCAAGTATATTTCCACACTGAAAATTTACTTTTATGTGTCTTTATTCAGAAACACAATTTATTTAATTTATATATATATATATATATATTTTTCATCATAAATGAATAATTTTGAAGCTTGTACAGGCGCATCGCCAAAAATTATTACAATTAAGGCATCCAGCGAGTTAAGTGAAATTTGCTCTCCAAGGATATCAAACTCTGTAAGAAACAATGTTCCATGCAGACTAACAAGTAATCGAATAATGGCTCCTTCAAAATCAACCTACAGAGTTATACTACCAGTTCGTGACATCGGGGATCTATCTGTAATTACATTTGAACATGAAGCTTATGTTGGAAATGGGGGTTCTCTCAGATTCTTTCTGCTTGGAAAGCAAGTTAGGCATCGTTTTATTAATGTCCCATTGGACGAAGAAGATCCTATACCATCATACATTGATTCTAGTAAAGTTCCATTAGGAAATCTCCCAGTTGTCAAGCTAGGAGACATAGTGATTTTTGATGAAGTTCCATGTCTTAGATATTTGGCAAAAAAGTTAGGTGAATATGGCAGAAATTATTATATTGACTTCGTGATAGATGATCTTATTTTTCGTTGTTCCAAATGGAGAGATATTTTAATGGAGTTGATTTCAGGTAAATACCCGTTAAATCTAGGTGTTAAACATAACACTAATGTCGAGAGAGAGAACTTGATAAATAACTACAAAATATTGAGAGAACAACTTTATGGCGAGTTTGAAACCTTAATAGTGTCTATCGGTGACAAAGGACCTTTTATTGCAGAAAATAACAAACCCATGATTTGTGATTTCATTTTATTTTCAATACTTTTCGATGATATTTCGTTGATTGAATTAAATGAGACAGATAAATTTAATAGAGTTACACTACTTCCAGAAGGATCAATAATTCATAAATTCCCAAGATTAAAGATACTTTTCGAATCAATTGCAACACTCCCCCTAATTGACCAATGGATAAAGGGCAAGTATTTTGCCATTCAAGTGGAGGGAGAAAACAATGGGATGCCAACTCCACCATTCTCTGCTCATGATAATACAACTGGTCTTGTTTTAGGGCCTAATTCTTTTCATGATTATCCATATCCGTTAGGTTATCAACCACCACTATTTCAGCCGGCTCCAAGTCAAGTGTTTGCACATACAAACGCAGGTATACGATATTTCCCACAAAATATGACATTAACTATGAACCAGCAAATAATACCCCCAAACAACAGCTTCGTTTCCATGCCTTTACCAAGTTACAATCCATTTCTAAATAATAAAGCTCAAATTCAGGGACATTTTGGAGTTCAATCTCCTTTTATTCATAGGGGGAGTCCTTCTCCAAGTTTTAAACTTAGATTTTGAGCAAATTCCTTAATTCGTTGACTTCTAAAATCCGACAACTTAAGCGTTCTGTTTGCTAAAGATAAAACCTATTCTAGTAATGCATTAAAGAAGATTTTGTAGTCATCTATAGTTTGTGTATTTCTAAAAAAGAGTTATTGCCAATAATTTTGAAAAATTAACTTACTTAAATGATATATTTAGTGATGTGAGGTGATCAAATACTTTGCAAACTCGTTCGGGTGTTATTTGAATATTACTTGAACCAAATTGTTTGATAATATGTGCGAGTTTCACTATTGATTTTCTCATACTCGGATTTACCACCTCTTGCTTTACAGATGATGACGAATAGTTTAGAGTGTCAGTGTGGGAGTGCTCAAAAGGAAGAGATATCCAAACATAACCGTTTAACCCAAGAATGAGTTGTATACCATATTTAAGTTGAATAATATGTTGTGTTTGCCGCTGTATTAATTTATTTGGTACTTTAATAAGCACCCCGTTTGCCAATTTTCCATATTTTGCACTTCTGGTATGTAGGTGGCAAGCACCCTCATTTTGGATACGCTGCACTTCTGTACAAATTACATCACCTTCATCTAAGATTGACTTCATATACAGTGAGTCTTCTTCTGTTCTTCTCCTCTGGACAGATCCCGGAAGATTAATTGCAGCAAGAGACAATTGTGCAAATTGGTTAGAACATATGTCTATTAGCCATTTTTTGTTTGATACCTGCGGTTGTTGATGACATTCAGAAATAAATAATTAAAACCCACCTCTACAACCCTTCCAACAACAATATCCCCTACTTCAGCATTGTATCTACCACCCAACGGTTTTGTATATATTAGCTTGTTTAGGCTTTCAAGATATCCACATGTCGCGGAGATAAGTCTAGAATTTTTGTCTTCAAACGTTCCATGTCCCCTAAATTATCATAATAGAAATTCCAGATAGTCGGTGAAACATACCTAATGTAGTTGGGTTCTGTTTGAATAATGTCTCCAGGAATAACTACTT
Organism: Cryptosporidium canis; assembly: GCA_027243985.1. Classification (NCBI taxonomy): domain Eukaryota; phylum Apicomplexa; class Conoidasida; order Eucoccidiorida; family Cryptosporidiidae; genus Cryptosporidium; species Cryptosporidium canis. Next base: position 229,903 of record JAPCXC010000007.1, on the reverse strand, counting down.
TTTCGGCAACGGTTTCATTTTCCCTAGTACGTAATACATTTAGATCGTAATCTACGTATTCCAAAAGTGACATATAAGTACTTTCAAAGAGAAATCCCCAAATTGGGGATAGTAAATTATCAAACATACCTTCCCATTCGATTATCTTTATTTTCATTTTCGAAAAAAAGAATAAAAAATTAAGGGCGCTGCAGAATAAATATTGTACATGTAATAGAGTTAAATTCCATTTAAGCGAATGTAACATGGTAGATGCTGAATCAAATGAAGCAAGTATTTCAAACTCATTTTATTTTCTTTTGAATAATTTGGCTGGCATTTCGTAAGTTTTGTACCATATCAATTATAATTTGTATTACTTTGTTAGGTTTGTATCATATTTTTTTTGGTCAGGCATTTCGTTGCTAATTGGAGCAATCATACTTAACTCATTTTTCTCAAATTATTCACCCCGGATAAATGATCAGGTAGCCTGTTCAGCATCATCTAATGTGATAGGCATAGTTTCACTTTGGGTGGTAGAGGGGCTTTCATTCATGTCCATGTGCATTGCATATTCAGTTGTGGAGTCGTAAGTTTAGAAAAAAAACTAAGACATTAAAATAAAAAACTAACAAATGTAGTACATGCCAAGCATTTGACAATTTAACATTTTCAGTTCAAACGATGGGTGTAATTGTTAAATATCTACCTACATGGATTCGACTAATTCATGTCTTCACATTCTGCCAAATAAACACTCTTTTTGCACAAATAAGTCTTCTACCCGAATGCAACTCAAATGGGTTACAGACTACACTAATTTTAACAAGCGTTACTTGGTGGTTTGTAACAATATTCGGGTTGATATGTAAAAAGAGAATCGCAATACCTCCACATATATTTGACCCTTTAAGGCCAAAAACAAGCTTCATGACAGAAATACATCTAGTTTTGAAGACAATGGGCCCGTAAATGGAATCACATACAAGAGTATAGGATTAGTTAAACTACTATAATATAATTCTAATGGGATAGCTTATTCGAGCTTACCCACAAATTTGCTGGCTGTTTAGAGTTTAGATGTACTTGTTCCCATTCAAGTCTAATTGTACACCAAAGGGATCTTCTAAAAACTTCAATTGTAGCAACACATAAATTAATTAATGCTGCATTTATTTGAATGTCATCGATAATTGTAATAGGGATGAGAGTAATCGCCCAAGTCAATCGACCAATTAGATTATAGAATGCAACAAAGAAGTAGTACCAGCTTGGATACATCGACTTTGCACGGAGAAACGATGCCTTTTCTTGGAACAATCCCCAGTCCATATAAATATCCCAAATAAACATATATATCGTACCTATAATATAGCAAGTAAACCACAAAAGTCTGGCCATATAAGGAGACATAGATGTTACAGTAGTCCATGGAACTGTTGCAACAATAGCAATTGCAAGACCTGTTGTATACTTGCCCATGTTGTAGAGATGGTTCCTTTTGCTTGGGGACTTGTCAGTTAGATATCTCATTCCACATTGGAAAAACCGAATTTCGTATGGAAGAGCTAGTGCAATAGTTTGCATCCATCTATAATTTGATAGAAAGTTAAACAATGATCTTGGTAGAACATTCCCATTGTTCTTCATTACAAAAATAAAGAATGTAATGGTATATTCAACATCCCCAAATGGTTTAGAGAGTGTCGTAAAAATATCACCAACAATATTGGCCCTAAGTGTAACATTCACAACCTTTGGTATTATTCCATGACTGAAAACCTCCACTATTGAAAAGAATACTGCCTTTCTGTACTCGTATGTAAATGTTTTACTAGGAATAAACAGAAGTAGTGATTCTATTATCATTAACAAGGCAGGATAAATCCATAACGGATAGTGCTCAATATTAAAGTGGCCAAATATAGATATCCCTAAACGATAGTCTGTGATAAATAAAGTGAACATGATGATCCAAATGATGGTCTGAAGCGCAGCGAAAGAGAATATGGTAGTTGAAGTAACTCTGCTATTTGGATCCATACCTATCATGTACTTATAGTTTACACCATAGTATTCCATAATACTAATCGAGATACCTGAACCCCATAATACAAAGATACCCATTAATACAAGCCTGAATAATGGGAATATCGCCAAAGTCCCCTGAATACTGTATTCGTTATTAACCACAGGTAATCGGCAGATAACAAACAAATTAAAAAGTAGAACTAGACAAATACCCATTAAAAATGACATTGTAAAATTGGGATTAAAAAGATACGACCCAAATGTCCTTCCAGATTTTAGTCCATGTTCCATTAGTGCTTCGAGTTCGAATACAGAATATTTATATAGGTCATCAAATGAATGAGCCTCTGTCTTATTGAAAACAATACTTTCAGTTGGTGGATCCTTTCGGGAGCTACATTTGGTCGAGTCATCATTTGGTAAATTTTCTAGAAGCTCTTTAGATCTTGAATATAATTTAATTAGCCGATCACGAGAAACAGCACAGCTTCCAAGTTTTTCAAATTGAGAAATGAAGGATTCACTACTGGGCATGTTACCCAAATAATACTCGAATAACTCATCGCGTCTCATACAAAGCTTCATCACTGCTAATTTATTAATCAGAACGTATTCCTGTAGATCATCAAAAGTCTTCCAAATATCCAAAATCAGGTTTGGCAAATGTTGTTTGGTGCTCAATTGTTCTGAATTGTCCTCCAATAGCATAGAAATGCTCTCCAAATGATCACTACAGTCCTGTATTATTTTATGGTAGTTTGATATAAAAAACTCTATATTTTTCTTCAATGGTTGGTGAAATGGTTCCAATCTTGGAGTCAGATGCTCGCTTGCATCTTTATTAAGTGTTTTGTAAGGGACATCTACATGACTTTTATGCCCCTTCAGTGTAACAGAGTTGGACTCTTTTCCAATTATATTCAAAAAATCCGAATAGCAAGCATTTAGGTTTACTGAATGACAACGATAATTAATGAGCCATTCACCCCATTTTGTTCCTTCAAAATACTCAAATCTATCAGCGAACTTCATTTTTCATTGGGAAGACAAGTTGCCTTTTCTTTAAAAAATTAGGGGCGGTACCTACCTCGAATATTAAAGCCTGCCTAATAAAGTAGATCCCAGTCAATGTCTTGTCTAAATATCGCCGCCACTTCAAGTTATTACTTTTACATTGCATGCATGGTATATTGTTCAACACTTGTTAGTTACATCATTACTATGTTAGATAATTTACAATTACGCAGTTATATATGTTTACTAATAATATATTCACTTTAAGTTGTCTGTATGATATATTATATTTTTATTTATCTCATTTTCATTGTTAATTGTAGACATGGGTAATTTAAGTGGACTTGAGCTTTATATAAATATTAATATTAAAATTCAGACCACAACCGTCTGGCACCCATAGCTCAGCTGGTTAGAGCGTACGGCTAATAACCGTAAGGTCCGCGGTTCGATCCCGCGTGGGTGCATTTTTTTTGTGTTTTCCCCTACCGTGTGGGAATAAATTATTTGAGGGACAACTTTTTTTTTTTAAACTAAAACATTGGGAATTTACGCGTAAAAACAGCTAAATGAGTATGGAGAAGTAGTCATACTCCAGAACATTCAGGGGAGGATTCTAATTTTAATATGAATTGGACAGTTGGGCAAATTAAGAGAGTGGTAGTGAATGATATAGGCGGACATGAATTTATTGATGTTGGCTTGCTTCCAGGACTAAACTTGATTACAGGTGGGAATGGGAGTGGCAAGAGTAGCCTTGTTTCCGCTATAGCTCTCCTTTGTGGTTGGAATGGTAGAAAAGCAGGGAAGGATACGAACTTGAACAAATATATTCGAATTGGTGCAAGCAAAGGAGTCGTTCGTATCCACTTCTCAAATAATGACAGCAAACTTCAAAAGGGGTATTTAAATGATGTTTATGGCGATGAAATAATTGTTGAACGTACAATTTATTTAAAAGGCACTTCAAATTACACATTTCGAGGTTCCAAAACAAATTCTCCAATACATACATCATTAACAGCTAAAAGTCAGCTATCTAAGTTTCGTTCGTATGCGAACATCATCATCAATAGCCCGGTTACATTTTTAACTCAGACAGATGCAAAGTACCTTATTCGTGAACAAAATTCACCAAAATCTCTATATGATTTTTTTCAAAGAGTACACTTTTTTGACTACTCGTGGGAGCGCTTAGCTGAAGAGCAGCGTTATATTGAAAGAGCAGAAACTATTTCTAAATCATTGAATAGTGAACTAAAACACTTGGAGAGTGAGCTTAGTGAATATAGGAGTATTGATGAATTGGTACAATCATTTAATAAGTTATGTGTATATGAGAAGTGTTTGGATAGTATTAATATTCTTAATTCGATAAAAATATTAGATTCAGCAATAAATTCTCTCCGTGATAAGTGTCAAGAGCTAAATGAAACAAATTTATTATTAGAGATAGATTGTTTGAATGAAGGGATATGCAAAAATGATTTGAAAATTAATAAATGTAAGTCTGAGCTAGATAATCTAAAATCGGAATATGAGATTAGCTTTGATAAACATAAATTACTATGCATTGAGTTAGAAAAAATACGCGAAATGCATAAATCACACTCTGAAAACTTGCAAGATATACAAAAAGATATTATAAACACCAAAAAGGAGATCTCTTTAATAGAGGAGAAGTCCCACTCAAAGTCAAAGGAGGTTGGGGAAAAAATCAAAAATGATTTATTGGAGGAAATAAGAATTTGTAAAGAAAAGGCACTTGCTCTGAATAACAAGAAAGAAAATTTAATTACGCTATCTATAAAAAAAAAAAATGAAGCATCGGTATTATATGAAGAAATAAAGGAAAAAAAGAATAAGCTTAATTTTATTAATAACGAAAAGTTATCTTTTGAACTTCAGTTAAATGAAATTAAAAGATTAATAGCAGCTGATAGGGTGTCGCTAGAATCTATTAATTGTTTAGGCGATCTTCATTCCCCAAATTCAAGAATTAATGAACAGTTTTCAAATAATAACACCGTTGTTGATAGTTCTGGCAACCATTTCAACTCAGCATTTGGTTATTCTAAATTATATAAACATTTTACAGACAACGACTTTGAAGCTATCTTTGGTTATTCAAAATCTGTACATAACAGAGTTATTAAACAACTAGAAAAAAATGGTAATGATATTAATGTTCAAGGTCCAATCGCCCTTTATATTTTTTCTAAGCCTGATATAAATGAGAAAATGATAAACATTCTTGATGAAATAATAGGTGGAAGGCTTGAAACGCAGGATACTAGATCCGGATATAGAATTAGAAGAAATTATAAATATTGGTTGGTTCAAAATTCAAAGGCGAAATGGGATTTAATTTGTTCATTTAAAAACAGTGGTTTTAATTTAGATCCTTCATTAATTTTTATTAGATCTTCCTTTAATCTAAATAAATATGATTTAGCCAATATACGGAAAAGATATCCAAGCGTGGGGCTGCCCGTGATTGATTTGGTCCACGTAGAAAGTAATGAAGTATTTAATTTTCTAGTAGATAACTTCCAAATTGAGACAACGTTCATTTTTTTGAATGATCAAGATATGGATTTAATTTATGATTATAACTTTAACATTAGGAGGGCTCATTCCTTATCTAATTATTCATTCAAGTACAGAAGAGGTGGGATCGTTGTTGCACCAGAGGTTTCTATTAATAAGCCAATTAAGCAATACAAAATGGTTTTAAGACAACCTATTAGTTTTTTATGTTCTAAAAAAGAAGACGGCGTATTATTTGCCAGCGATGCTGATGAAAATAACAATTTTACCGAAAGGAGGGCAAAAAAACTATTGGAGTATAATTTGTTAGAGAATGGAAGAATGATTTCTGAAATCGAAGGGAAAATTGCAGAAATTGATAAAAACAACAGCATACTTGAGCATTCGATAAGTATTAATATCAACAAAGCAGGTTTTCTACGTGATGAATCGTCAAAATTGGAAAATGAATTAGATGAAATTTCACGAGAAGAACATTTAATTAAATTGAAGACGGGTGAATTAGAACTAGAGCTTATGAAATTAAATAGGGAAAAATACCAGCATTCAGATATAAAATTTACAGAAATGAGTGAATTACTTGCTAAGTTGAATACACTTAATAGCCTATTTTCTGAGCTAGAGGAAAAAGTTAACGCAGAGGAGAATTTAAAGAAAACCAATGAAGCTAACATAGAAAATATTTCAACTGTTCTGGATCACAAAAGGGGGTTAATTAAACTAAAGGAAGATGAGCATAAAAGCTTAAAAACCAATAACGATGCCCTCCTTAACAAGAAAATACTGATTGAAAACAAATTATCTGAAAGAGCAAGCAAAATTCAGCATATTAATTCCGAAATTAACTCAAAAGTCGACGAACTGTCCAAATTAAAGCTTAAATACGCAGCAATGATGGGTGATCCCCAAAATAATGAATATCAGGATATTGAAAATGACATCTCTTCCTCCAGGGATATATGTTCTACTCTGGATTATATTAATTGGAATTATAATTTATCTGAAGGTATCATGAATTCACTTCCAGATACATCAACAACAGAATCATGGAAATCAACTATTTCTAGGCAAAAAGATACAGTATACATCGACATAATTGAACGTTCTAAGGGTTTTGGCATAGAGATATCTGAAAATCACAAATCTGAGAACTTATTTGACCAACTATTAAGGACCATTCAAGATAATTTTAGAAAATATGAAACAAAGATTCATGAATACAAGGAGGAGAATGATCTTTTGAAAAAAAACAAATCTATATTAAATAAGAGAATCCAGCAACTACAAAAAAACCATATTCGTTGTGGTAGGAACGTAAACTCGTATTTTAAGCATTATTTCTCGATTTTTTGGTCTAATACTATGCGCCCCCATCTTAAATTCGACCACGAAAAGTCATCATTGAGTATTTATGTGATTCCAGACACAGCATCAATAAAAAAGTCGAATAATACTGAAGATCGCTCTTATTCTGAACAAAATTTGGGCCCTCTGAAGGATCAACACAAGGACTTTGTAAACAGGGAAATACAATCACTTAGCGGTGGAGAGAGTAGTAGTATTGGAATTTCCCTTCTATTGGCATTATCCCAAAATACACCCTCTCCGTTTCATCTTTTTGACGAACCTGATGTATATATGGATGAAATCCGTAGGATGACAACAATTCAGTCCTTAATTGAGTTTGAACGTAAATGCTCAATAGAAAATGGAACATTTAATAAGCAAGTATTGTTTATAACACCACATTGTGAAATTGTACCCCATATTAAAGACAACTATTCGAATCTTGTCCATATTGTACAGTTGATTAAAATATAAGTAACTGAGGCGTATACATTTTTATTTTACATTTTAATATATTGGTCAATCTGTAATACCTGATTTAATATAATTGCCAGGTTCATTACTATTCATTAACAATTCCAATGATTTTTGCATCCTTCGGGACTTTTTAATAAATTCCGAAATGTTCAAACTATTGCAACTGAGCGTTTTGCACTCCAATTCTAATGGATAAATACTTGGTTGCTTCGGGATTTCTGTGAATACTTGAGATTGTGGTGTTGACATCTCAGATATCTTATCCAAAGGAGATAATACATTTAAGTTATTTCCAGACTGATCTTGAATCCATGTGAATGGAGCACCATATTTAGAACGGAGTTTCTGTCTCTGACTTGGAATTAAGCCACTTGGATTTATTATAGGTTGAATTGTTGGCCTTTCTTCGCCATCTTTCTTAGATAGTTTGAGTGTTTTAAGCGAGTTTCTACAACTTTTAGAAGTGCATTGCCTGACATTATCACTGGTTTTCGTGGGTTGATTATAATTTCCACCGACTTGAGACGGCGACAGTGGTATATTTGTTTCTGCAGTATAAAACAATGAGATTAGCCTAACATTTTCACTATTTCTAAGCGATGCAGGCCATGCCCACGTTGGAACAAATGGAGATTTTTGAGCATCAAATTTCTGTTGTGTAGCTTTCGGAATAATTTTAGATTTATGCGTAGTGCTACTTTCTATTCCTAGAATTTTTGGGTTACCAATCCTGAAATTAGGTAGATTGTATTCGTTATTATTTACCTTGCGTGATACCATAAATGCACGCAAATCCTCTTCAAACCTAGTTTTGTACAATAGCTTCAATTTTTCTGCTTTTTTTGCTAATTCATTTGCATGGTTAGATCTTTCTCTATCCAACGCCTTCATATACCTTTCTTGAGATATTTTATCCTGAATGCTTATATTCTCGAACTTCTTAAACGAACCACCCATTTTTTTGCAAATTTGTCGAAGTGGTATTTGATCCACATAAAATATCAACGAATAATGTTCCCGCTGAATGAGTTATTGTGTAAATCCGTGTTCAACAAATAGTCATTAAATGGATGCGAATCTATGATATTTTTGGTCGTTGATTATACCTTTATCCACTGTATCCATCATTACTAGACAAAAATAAATTTTTTTCTTTTTTTTTCAATGTAGTATTTAAGCGCTTACAATTTTAGATCCAACTCACTCGACATGCAAAAAGAAATATTAATCTTATTGTATTCATGGTAATACTGGCTAAACATCCTAAAAAGAGATACCTTTGTCAGTTTTTACTTACCGCTCTTTTGCTCATTCTTCTCAAATTAACTGTTTGCTCTGAAATCAGTAATTTTTCAGAATCAACGCAAAGTGAATTAGAGAATGATGAGCACCTTTCAAAAAGACCAGAGGGTGCAGTTCCTCTCCCCATAAAAAAACAACATTTAGACTATTTTAAAAAAGAAACTGTTATTGATAAGTACATGACCAAGGATGGGAAAAAGGTTAAGGTTATTTTAAAGAGAAGGGATCGGCCTGCGCTCAGATGGTATAGGAAATGGAGAAATAAGCAAAAAATGAAAAGGAAAGCAAAAGAAAAGTACAAAAGACAAAGGAAACATGCTGGTAGCAAATGGAATATATTTAAGAGATTTAAGAGGGGAAAAAAGGATAACAAAGAAAACGAAGAATCTAATGTAGAAGTCGTAAATTCGGAGAAAGGCGAGGACAGCGTTTCAAAAAGCAGCATATTCGACGAAAAATCCGATGATAAATCTATCAGAGATGACACCCTATCTAAAGCGGTTGAATTGGGCGATAATGGATATATTGATACATTTGGTGCAGTTTCAAGCAATAATCGTGATTCAATAGATGATGATGATACTGACTCGGCAACTCCAAAATCGTCAAACCCTGAATATGAAATGAGTAGTCTTTAATTATTAATATCACTATGTTTAATCATTATATGTTTAAAAACTAAGCACTTTAACCCATTGTAAACCCTTGCATTTTAGATACTTAACATTTTTTAAGATAATAGAGTAGTGATCTTTAAGTTAACTAAATACATTATATATTTCATTAAAAATGAGCATTGACATATGTTCAAATTTTGTTTAATTATCACTGAGATTTATTATTTGTGTCTAATTCAAATAAATTTTATAGGATTTTTATATTTAAAAATAGTGGTAGGCAATTTCCAAATCATAATCTAAAATTCTTTGACTACATAAAAAATTTGTTGATGATTCTACTTATGTGGTCTATAAAATTTTAAAAGATATTATGGATAGTTTAACTACAAAAGGATGTAATAGATTCCAATATTAAATTCTGATTTCAAATAGATTTTAAGAAATACATTTCCCATTTAATGGGTGGAATCCATAAATTGAGCATGATATTCTGTCATAATAAATCAATTCGACCTATTAATACATATTATCATTTAAAATTAACACTGGGGTGCAAAACTCCATTTGGATGACCTAATATTTTTTCTTGGTCATACTGAGAATTTTTTCTATTAAATAACCCCTTAAAGAAGATCCAAATGAATATCCCAATTATTATCGAGCCAAGTACACACAAAGTACCTAAGATTTTATTATTATTACCGTTATTTTCCTTTTTTTCATTTTCAATAAAAATGACTCGATCATCTTCATTTTTGGAGCTGATTGTTTCATACATTAAAGCACTAGAATTAAAATGATCATTTTCCTGGTGGCTATTATTCATTACTTGGTCAATTTCCTTAATAAATGAGTTTGTAGCTACTTTACTCAAGTCTAATGATTTTGGATCAGAATTTATGTCTAACACTTCTTGTTTCAAACCTGACCTCTCTTCTCTGATAACGGGAGAAAGATGCTGTTTAAATAGCAAAGCCGGATTTAAATATTCCATAGTAATGTAGAGCGACTCAAATGTTTTCCAGGAAAATTCTATAGACTTTGAAACCTCCTCTGCGTTTTCCCCAATAAGTTCATTGCTATAAATATTGACGTTGATAGTTTCGTCTGTAGGTACCCAGATTCTCCATGATCTAATTTGTAGTTGGTGAGGCCATCTAGTTCCTCCAAAGTAGTGAAATCCTGATTTTTCTTCAAACTCATTTGAATGACTATTATGAACATAGTCAATTGCATATGCCTTTATTCCGTGAATACTACCCAAAGTGGTTCCAATTACCCATGCATCTTTTAATTTATTAATGACAAACCCACGGTATAATACATATCCTGGACGGCTTTTCCTTTTATTTCTCCTTTGTCTAAAAAAAGGAAACCCTAAATATTCACCCAAATGGAAATAGTCTCCATTAATATCATCGGTGCCTCCATTTACTACCATTTTTACGTGCTTTGGCCTTAAACCATTGACTCTAAGGAAAACCTTCTCTTCAACAAAATTACTATTGGGAATGTTGTGTACATATTTTTTTTTAAATGGGGGCTTTAAGAACGACCACCCATCGGGTTCTAATTCGATTCCTCTTTCCGCCGGCCAATCAACATCAGACTTAACACGAGAGGTGCTTGGTCTTTTCCAAATAGCTAAAATTTGGCTTGGGTTAGTATTACCCAGTTGTCTTGAAATAATCCAGGATATATCATTCGATTCAGATACATGAGACCAAAGGTATTGACTATTTCCAGAATATTCTACAATTGAACTTTGCAAGCTAACTTCCTCATTTCTAAGCGGTCCTCTCTGTACAAAATAAGGTCTACTTTTGAAGAATCCTTCCCAACTATACAATGCATTAGAAAAATATCCGTTCGCACCATTAATTGATATATCCAAAGTTCCCCTTGGAGGTGGTATACATATGGGTGTTTTATACTTACTCAGCCCACTAAATTTACTTATGTGGGGATTTGGACACCCTGGAAAGACCTGCAACTGATCAGGAGACTCTACTAAGGGAATGTGTTCAAGAATAACAGATTCTATTGGAATGAATGCGAATGGTCTTGCCTCATCAACTATCAAATCTTTATCAAAAACCAATACGCGCTTGGATTCCATCTCTGTAGGTATTTTCACTGGTAATGGGTTTCTAAGAGGAGTGCTTGGGTCTAATTCAACGAATGGAACTATATCATGGGCACTAAATTTTCTTGGTTCAACATACCACCCTCTTGTGAATACTGGAGAATATGGTCTTCCAATTATTTCTGCATATATTTGACCAACTGATATTTTTGGGTTATTAATGGGCCATGTGTCACCAATGCACCATTTTTCTATGGGGAAATTCAAAAAAAAGATATACAGGCTTGGTTCAGGATAAACCCTTCTATAAATTGGCCTATTTATTGGTTCAGCATACCAAGGAAACCTTTGGTCATTTTTTGATAGTTGCATGGAATCTTCTCTCTTATATATTCCATGTAATGCTGCGTTATATGAAGAACTACGAACCTCAATAAACAATGGTGTATATCTAGCATAGGGTACCGTCCGTAAATAAATTTCTTTTGAAAATATTTCATCCTTTATATATCCTGGGAATGAAAAATGGCCAAAGTCATTATATTTATAGTTTTGAATGGAGCTTTCACCTTCTGTGTGCTCCCCTCCTGCACTAATGTTATTATATTTTGAATTTAGTCTTTCAATTTCACTAATGACAAAATTTTCGATTCCAATCATTCTTTCGTTAGGTCTAACCATAAATGCAAATTCATCAATTTGAAGACTTTCTACTTTTGGCCTTTTTATTAGTTTAAATGGTTTAATTATTGATAGCTCAACCTTATGTGGGGACATTGATGGCTTTTCAGAATTTGAGCCATCTATTGATTGGCTATATTTGGTTTGATTGTAAATTTCCTTAGTATTTGATATTTGGCCATAGTTTTTATTATTAGTAATATCCAACTCATTTAATTCTGAAATATTATTATTGTCTGAATTTGAAATTTCACTATATTCGTCGTCAGTTGATAGTTGGGAATTTTCTTCTTTTTTATTTCGGAGCAAATTCACCTCAATTATTCCAGGGGGGGGTTGATCATATAATGAATAGTTAATCGTGTATAAAACTAGGAATATTGCAAGAAAATGCAAACACATGTCATCATCGAAAAAAAATTATTCTTTAAACTTCAAGTGTGCATACACACAGTTTTTAGTCATTTTGTGTCGAAATAATATGTTAAGCATCCAAATAGGTGATGAATTTAGCTACATGCTGCTATTAATTTGCATAAAAGGTAATTTAATTTAGGTTCTTTAATTTAATATTTCACTGTCATAAGATATATGGAATATTGTGGGCCAATTAAAATAGATCCAACAAATTAACATGCATTTCATACATCGAAAAAATAGTGTGATATTAATATAATAGTCAGAAAACATGAATAAATGAGTCGGAAATGTGGGGGTACAAAGCAACAAATCACGTAGTAAAGACCTATATTTTGGGTTTCATGACCAAATTATAATTTAAAATTAGTGCAGACGCAGCGAACTGTATCAATTAAAAAAATTGGACTTTGTAAAACCAAAAAATTAATTTGGATTTAATGAAGAGTTTAATTATTCGGACACTTAACAAATTTAACTGTTAAACTATTTATCAAGACGTGTTTGAACGGAGTTAATATGGAAATATTTGTCGAATTAATATACACGAACAATATTTTAGTAATTACTTAGATTAGCCATTAACTATTTCAAATGTAGAGAAAAGGATTACACAGTTTATCCGTTTATGATATAGAATATCAGCTTTGCATTTGTAGTGATACTACTTTAGTTTTATTAATGTATCGGAGAAATATTAGGGACATATCATTAGGTCTATGCCCGGATTCAACCTTCAGAGATCCAGACAAAAGTACTCTAAGATGTTATATTACTAGATTCTTTAATTTTATTAATTATATCTGGTGTATACAACAGTACAATACTATACATATTATGATTCAGTATGAGTAACTTTATATATATTTAAGGGTGAGACAGCAAATTAGAAATTCACTATAAGTGCCTAGTTATTCCCCTTGAATCCAGTATTGTTTCATTTCACCATCACATGAAAATATTATGTTTTTTAATGTTATTCGGTGATTCGTAGGATATAGCAATCATGTGACATCCATAATAAGCACCGAAATATAATAATATACACCGTAAAATTAAGCAGCTTTTTAGGGAAATAATTGGGTAAAGTGTATGTTTGATGAATTAAGTGAAATAAGAAGTTAAATGATTAGAGCTTTATTTAGAAGCATCGTGCAAAAATGGTCTAGTACGTTGAAAGCCATAATGCGCAGTTTCACGCAACGGGAAATTACTCCAACTTATTAAGCGGACTAAACTAATCCAAGTGGTTTCATATTCTTGTCCGAGAGATGAACTAAATTTATTAACTTTGATGTTTGTAAAGTAACCTGTGAAAAAAATATTTAAAACGTGAATAAAATTCTTACGCTAAATTTAAGGGATGCATATTATAATTAAATAGTTTTGTCGTACTAATATTACATGGATTCACAGTTCTAGTAATGTAACGATAAAATTGTCAGTTAAGCCGATTAATCCATTCGGATTAGTTGGATTAATTAAATAATAGGTTGTTTACTAATATTCGCGCTGGAATAAGCCATTCAATATTCAGACAAAAATTTAAATAATTAAGGGTCACATCTTCAGTATAAATTGCCTAGTTTCTTTTGGTTGGAAATGAGTACGAGTACCTGGAATTATTAGCAAAATGCATTATAATTAGGATTTAGAGAGTTAATCTAAGAACTTGTTGCCGCGAAATAATTCTAAGACATTTTAGATTTCTGTCTACTTATTTGACAAAAAAGCCCGGATAAAGTTCCTCGTCTAAAATAGTAGACAAAAAAACGCCCCCACTATTTTGAAATATTATAATTAGCTCGTGCTGGAGAGTATCCGGTACTATTAATACCGCGAATTAGAAATAAAAAATAGATACAATTTTCATTTTAAATATAGATCGGCCACATTATGTAAAGATCTTAATGACTTTGGATGTCAAACCTGAATAACTTAGCATTGCAATTGGTCCAAATTCTTAACCAAAATAATAGCGATGGTGGACCACAAAGTGTTGTACCGTCCAACCAAACGGAAACGGCAAACAAGCTTTTGCTAGAACACTATAACAACTACCTTTTACCGTATATTTCCAGAGTTGGTGGCGATCATACTTTGAATAACAATTGTAATCAAAGCTCTACATCAGTTGATCAGTTGCTATCTTCTTATCCTAGCAATCCTGGATTGCAAATTAATTCGGTCATGAATTATGATCAATGCGGAAACCTAAAATCACCTTCTCAATCTCTTGATCAGGAGCAATTAAATCAAAAACAAAATATTGACCCTACAACCTATAATTCTGCGATGAAATCTACACAAGTTTTACTTAATTTACAGAATCAAGCTCCGTTGATCGGGCTACAAAACACTCCATTGGAAGTTTCAAGACCTTCGATTTCAAATTCTCAAGTTATGCCACTAAATGTTTTAAATAACAATTTAAACAATTGGGCAGAGTCTGCTCTATCGACCTTGTTAGATAAGCCGGAAATGCTTATGAATTTAATGCGATTGGGTGCAGCCAGTATTATGTCATCTTATTATGGTCAGACACAGAGTCCAACTGGTGTAAATTTCCTACAACAAAGTTCACCATTTGTCTATAATATGTCTCCTTCGCCAAAACAAACCGAAGTACCTTGCATTAACGGCATTGGCCCTATTGATATGAATAATCCAGCGATGGCATTTACTCCAGTAAAGTCGCCTTCAACGGAAAAGATAGAGCACCAGACGCCAGTATTTACACCGAGTATGTCTCAACAATTTTCAGACGAGCTAGTATTCTACAATTTTCTTGAACAGAGTAGAAAACTTTCTTGTGATATTAAAAGCCAGAATGAGAAGAAAAATTTGCCTACAAATAAAAGTAATGGGCAATCTATTAGAAAAAGCTGTGCGGGGAGGCCACGTTTAGATCGTTCAGACTGGTGTTGTAGTTTATGTAGGTGTATCGAAACGGCGCAGTGGAGGTATCTTAGAAATACCCTGGATAATAATCAAAACAATATCTGCCATCGCGGTAAAATCCTGGTGTGTAACGCTTGCTATTTAAGAGTGTCTAAGGAAAACAAAATTAGACAAAAGATAAATACCTATAGATTGGAAGGAAACGTAAAAATAGACGATACTTAGGAATTGATAACTATTTTTTTTACCATTGAGGATGTGTGCATAGCCATGCCTTTATAACACGCGTTTGTCTAATGCACTTACTATTGATTACGTTTTTTTCCCTACTATCTCTACCAAGATGGGCCAAATATTTGTTTGCGGGTGTTGTGAACATTCTAGATTTGTAGTTGACCAGAACGAGGTAGAAATAATACGCCCTAAACACAACATTTCAGAAATCCAGCGCAAAATGGGATATATTCCAGTGAAAACATCCAGCCAATTGCCCTCAAGGAATCAAACCCCACGTTCAGTAATTTCGCCGCATTTCTTTTCGCCAAGAGAGGGTATGAGCTAAGTCAAACCATTGTAATTTTTAATATTTAAAAGAAAATGAAACTGGTGCTGTATTTTTAATATCTTCGTTTTTGGGTAAAAAAATAATTTTGAATATAATAATTGATATTAAACAACGCTGGGTAATTCATGTTAAAAATTTGTAGTTATGACAGCGAGTGAAAAGGATGCTTTTGGGCTTAAGTTTCCAGACTCTATAATTTCAAGAATTGCGAGATCAGCTATCAATAACAATTCGCGTTTGTCAAAGGATGCGTGCAAAATTATCAATAGGTGTGCAACTCTATTTTCTATTTATGTAGCATCTTTATCAGCTTATGCGGATAGTCAAAAGTCAACAGTGCAGGATATAAACGTGAAAAATGTTTTGGAATTTATATATCCAAATGAACCAACCAGAATTAATAAAATGATATTTAAATGAGCTAGATTTGCTGAATATAAGCAATCCATTCGCTATCTGCGAATATGAGAGCTGTATATTAACCTAAAACTGAGATACAAGGGAAAATTCAATATTTTTTTTTGAATTTATTTCACAATGTTAATAACATAAAATAGCCCGTTTGTTATTTATTTTAATGCTTCTCAGTTTATCACTTTAAATGTGCTTCATCATTATCCACTGCTGGGATAGAAAAATCATTCAACTGTTTAAAAAAGATGTATTTGATCAACTGGTGAGATGGAAAATATTGAAGTCAAGTGCCCTTTATTTTAAATCTACTCATTATGGATCAAGTACTATTATGACAATGTGACATAATACACGTATTTCAGTATTATGAGTTATTTATTTACGATCAATTGAATGATAATCTATTTTCAATTTTCAATTCTAGATTTGTTTCATAAGTGAAATGCAACGTTGCCGTTGCATAAATCAGGCTAGTTGGGAATGAATCTAACTCTATAAGATTTTGTATTAATTTTCTCGGATTTAATGCAAAACTATCCTAATGTTTTTTTTTATAGTGAGCTTATTCAAATTCTACATCAGACAATGAATATTACAATTCACAAGAGAATCTTGTATTAGTGTGGGTTAGTTGACTTAAAAGTTTCATTCATAACAATGTTTAGTTAATTACACATGTTGTTCATACTATAAAAGAAAGGTATTTATTATTGTAGTTTTTAATATGTAAATTTTGCAGGGAACGGCAGAGGTAATTTTATGGTTTAATAGGATTTAGCCTCGATTAAATATAAATAAATAAATATGTAAATATATATTACATATGCAAAGATTATTTTTGTAATTAATTATTTGAATTATGTATGTATATATTACTCTATAGAATAGCTAAATTCATTCATTATTCTGCTAACTGAAGGGTGGGGGTGGGGGGTAAGAAGAGA
This sequence comes from Cryptosporidium canis, assembly GCA_027243985.1. NCBI lineage: Eukaryota > Apicomplexa > Conoidasida > Eucoccidiorida > Cryptosporidiidae > Cryptosporidium > Cryptosporidium canis. The sequence goes on along the minus strand of JAPCXC010000007.1, from coordinate 212,572 downwards.
TTACTTCACCCGTGAATTTTATTTATCTGCCGAGGATAGAAAAATTTAATGCTTTGATATTATTTTTATTAATCAGCCGGCAAATGGGAATGTCCTCTTGCTTTAGTTCATCCCAAAAAAGAACTCAACTAAAAATTGGCCGTGAAATTAACTATTTAACTGAAACTAAAGAAGTATTTGATAAGAAGTCGAGTTTTTTTATTTTAAGTGCATCCAAGTACAATAATAATAAGTCAAAAATTATAGTTGATATAATTAAGGCTGGAATTTCAAATATAAGACTTGCATTTGAAAAAAGATATCTCTATTTGTCCTTGTTGGATAAGCTAATTCTTGATAATTTTGCCTTTTTGCAGTATTCATATAAAAACGATTTGCTATCGTATATTTTATTAATTTCAGGCAATTTAGATAAACAACAATATTTTGATTGTTCTGAAAATGATGGAAGTGTGGGGCTTTTATATAATTTCTCAATTTCCTGTATTAAAAGATGGTATGAGAAATATTCTTTAGTAAATGATGAGTCAGTGGGAATGCTAAGGGACTTCATGCTTAATCAATTTTCAAATCCTTCGGAAAATATAGATAATTCATTATATGATGAAGCAGATATCACTGAGTCCAATACTTTGAACATCATTCAACGTGATACTTCACTGCCTGAGAATTCAAGTACTTCTCCGAATCCAAAAGATGATTTTAAACTAGAAATAAATATCCCGAATTCAGCATCATTGGGTGTGCCTAATCCAGTTTGTGATGACTGTTATAGTGATACTAGCAAGAAAGAAACTTTTACAGATAACTTAAATAGTCCATGCGATTATACGACAAACCAATGTAATATACTCGACGACAAATTTATTGGGAATGATCGAAATGAAGTTAAAGAAAATATTGATGCGAATTTGTCAATCAGCGAGCCAAAGCAAATAAGTGTTGGCTTTGATGGCTCAAGCTTGAACGAAATGAAAACAGTTGAAATGAAATATAATTTGTTGAAAGAAAAGTATTTGTTTCTGGTTCAGAAGAATGAGTATTTACAATCTAAATTGGATTATCACGAGGATTTCAATGTAATTGGAAGAAACAAGCAAACATGTTGTATACAAGATAACAATTTTCAATTGTTAGGTAATACGTCAAACATAACAGAATTGAGCGATAGTTTTTTTAAAAACTTCAACAATCTTATTATACAAAATGATTGGATTCTTTTCGAAGATAATGTCATTCAATTGGGTGTCAAATTCCAAATTTCTGGCAGCTCCGGCTATTTTGATTTATATTTTGGGAACAAATTGCCAACGAGGCTGGAGGATTTTGCATTGTCATTTAGTTTTTCTAACGTATATCCTAACGCATTATCCATTAAGCAACACAGCGAAGTAGGCCACCCAAAATATGTCATTGGGAAACAACAGTTATGTTTAAATTTCAAAGTAGAGTGTAGCGACGTATACACTGGAGTGCCATTAGTTAATATTCAATTTTTATTTGCAGATAATACTCCACGAGAAATAATACTTCCATTTCCATTGGTAATTAGCAAGTTCTCATATGAAAAAGATTCCTTTTCAACCGAATTTCTCCCAGATTTATGGCACTCAGAGGTTTTCCTGATGTCTCAAGCATCAACGCAGACAACTATAAATTCCACTGTAAGGAGCATTTCAGGCATAGTCAAAATGTGTAAACTCAACGACACATTTCGTCTATTTGTTGAAAATGAGGACAATGGGGAGGTAGATAAAAGGATTTATTTACAGGGAGATGTATTAAATAACGATGTAATTGTTCAAGTTAATGAATCTACACCACATAGCTTCATATTTCGTGTAAGGTCGGATTCTGGTATTCTTTCAAATTCGATACTTTCAATAATTTTATTCCAAATTAAGAATAGCTCTTTTTAACTTGACAATAATAGACTGAATACGTTGTGATGCATCCCCCACCTAAAGAGGTGGGATGCGGCGCCACATGTAAATATGTGGCCAATAAAGCATGTATTTTAGGATATAGTTTCTGTTAATGTTTTATAATTCAATCCATTCAATTCATTTATGACTGCCATATATTCTAAGCAGGTTGTTTAATGCACACTTATTAAACCAATTCCAAGAATTTAACCTAAATATGCAAGGAAAATGTATTCACGGTTTAAATAGATACAAAACGATATGTGAAATAGGTGAGGGCGCATTTGGGGTCGTTTTTAAGTGCAGAGATCTAGTTACAAATGAAATTGTTGCTCTTAAAGAATTCAAGATGTTTTGGTCGGATGATACCGAGAACTCCCATTTATCAAAAAATTCAAATAATGGAGGAAAACGGCCAAATATTACCCATAACAAAATATTGAGAGAGATTGCAACATTGAGGCGGCTATATGGCCAGAAGAATATTATTCAATTAAAGGACTTTTTTTTACATGAGAATCGTTACTATTTATCATTGGAATATTTTCCACAAACACTCTTACAGTATTTGGAAAAGAGCCCCAAAGGATTACCTTTAGAAATAATTAAAATATGCATTTACCAGTTATTATCAGCGTTAAAAAAGTGTCATTCTATGGGAATTATTCATCGTGATGTTAAACCAGAGAATATTTTAGTTAATGATAGCAAGAACATGGATTTGGAGCTTAAGCTTTGTGATTTTGGATTCGCAAGGTTTGTCAATCAAAATAAAAGTTATTCGAACCAACTTAAAGATAACTTATCAAATTCAGCGGATAATTTATGTGCAGCAAGCCGCCCACTAACAAGTTACGTTTCTACAAGATGGTATCGGGCTCCAGAACTACTAGTTAAAAGTGCAGAGTATGGCCCTGGAATTGATATCTGGGCAGTCGGGTGTATTATGGCAGAGCTTATTGATGGAGAGCCTCTTTTCCCAGGTACCAGTGATGTTGATCAGCTCTATTTAATAAGAAATACTATAGGGAAATTAGATGATGATAATCAAGTAATTCTAGAGTCACATAAAAAACTATATGATGCATATAAAAAACACATTTATAATGGATTTATATCAGGATCTAACTCCAGATATAACAGTGAACCAAGTACATCGAATGGTGTAATTCCTCCACATCAAATTATGTCTATTAAAGAACGTTACGGTAAAAAAGTTGATATAATAACACTTGATTTTTTGGAGAAATCACTAACAATTGATCCAAAGAAGCGACCAGATTGTCAGGAGTTAATACTACATCCGTTTTTTTCATCAATTAATAAGATAAAGAACCTATTTAATAACGAGCAGGATTGCACTCCATCCATGTTAAATAAAACGAGTACATCATATAAGTCGTGTTCGCTTCCAGTTCTTACAGACATATGTTCAAATAACTCAACTAAAGAAGATTTTTGCAAAAGCTACGAAGGTAGTGTCGATCCAAGTAAGTTATCTGAGAAACTTAAGCAGTGCCAGACCAAAAACAAGTGCGCTTTAAATGATGAGAAAACTACTGCCCCTTCAACCCCAGATGAAATATCGACACCGGTATCACATTGTAATATACTTAGTAGTCCAAAAGTTTGGTATGAAAAGGTATCACTACCTAAATTTCCACACATTATGCCACCTCCCCCACCCAAAAGTATTAACCATCTTAAGAATGGGCCAAATACTCGGGTAAAAGAAAAATATCAAATAAATTAATCTAAATTAATGACTTGATCTACTAAAAAACTATAGATATGTATCAGTAGGAATAATAATAATAAATAAATATTATTGTCCGTTGTACAGACACCTATTGTGCTGCTAGATACTACGTAATTAAAATTTATTTTAAAATAAATATTCTATTCATATTCCCGCTGTGATAATTCATTGTAATTCTCAATGAGTTTGAAAAGCTATTTATGATTAGTAGGTTTTCTTTGAATATTTATAAGCTTTAATGAAGCCTAGAAATCGACCCCATAAATTTCAGTTGTTGCTTGCAATCGAACCTCCAAAGGAAATCGAGGATCATCGAGATTTTTTATTAAAGGAATCAAGATGGATGTATGGATGTTTTACGGAAGAACACAAGTGGAAGACCAAATCATTTAAATCGATTGCTCACTCTGCAGTTAAATATATTCAAACAAAAGAACAACGTTTAAAAAAACGGAAAGAAGAAGAGGAGAGAAGGCTAAAACTTGTTTCCAAGAACATCTCAGTTACAATCAACAAGTTCTGGGGCAATATTTCAAAAATAGTAAGGCATAAGAAAATAAGTGAATTAAATAAAATTTTAAGAATTAAACAGTTTGAAAAGTTAGATAAGCTAGTTTCTGAGACTGAGAAGTTTTATTTTGGATCAGTCAGTGATTCAGGAACGATTAGAGACAAGGTGCCAGAATTTAGCAATAAAAATGAAGTAGGTACTGAAAGTGACAGAGATATTGATATGGATCCAGAAAATTGGGAGCAAATGGAGGAGATGGACAACAAATTGGATTTGGAAATGGAGAGCTCAAACTTTGATAGTGATGATATGAACGCAGAGCTAGATGAGTTGAATAACGATGCGGATTTAAATTTAGAAGAGCTTTATTTAAAATATTATGGCAATCCTGTTGATAGAAATACTGACACAAGGGGTAACCCGGATATAATTACTATCGACAGTGGAGAAGAGGTTGGAACGAAAAATGGGAGCGAAGATAGCGATGAATTTATTCCTGATATTTGTGATCAAGAAGAGATTGACGCAGAAAAAGAGATGAGTGATGCAGATAGGGATGATATTCTAGACTGGGAGGAGTGTAATTCTCTGAATGATGCAAACATTCCTGTTAATGAACTTATAATGAAACTAAAGCATGGGAATAAATCCCCAAGTAGTGTAGACATTAAAAAAAATTGTGAAGAAAGCATTTCTAATTCTAAAATTAAAATTCCATTTTTATTAAAGCTTAAAATGAGAGAATATCAAGTTGCTGGGCTTGAGTGGATGGTTAATTTGTACAAAAAAGGCTTAAATGGAATTCTCGCAGATGAAATGGGGCTTGGAAAGACGATTCAGACTATTTCGTTACTTGCATATCTTGCGTGCTATATGGAAAATTGGGGCCCTCATTTAATTGTTGTTCCTACGAGTGTGATGCTAAATTGGGAGATGGAATTTAAGCGTTGGCTTCCTAGTTTCAAAGTTATTACATACTTTGGAAACCCTAAAGAAAGACAAAAGAAAAGAATTGGATGGAGCGATCCAAATGCATTTAATGTATGTATTGCATCGTACACACTGATTTTACAAGATGCACATATTTTTAAGAGGAAGCAATGGCAGTATTTGATTTTGGATGAAGCTCAGAACATTAAAAACTTTAAATCTCAAAAATGGCAAGTAATGTTATCATTTAATACTGAAAGAAGACTTCTATTAACTGGAACACCATTGCAAAATAACTTAATGGAGCTATGGTCTTTACTACATTTTTTAATGCCACATATTTTTACATCACATCATGATTTCAAAACTTGGTTTTCAGACCCACTTACTACAGCAATAGAAAATCAACAAATTGAAGGTGAGAGAAATTTATTAGCAAGACTTCATTCAGTGTTAAGGCCATTTTTGTTGAGAAGATTAAAGAAAGATGTTGAGAAGGAAATGCCCTCAAAAATTGAGCACGTAATTAAGTGTCCATTAAGCAAACGACAGAAAGAGTTATATGATGAGTTTTTGGAAAGTAAATCCACCCAAAATACTATAGCAGGTGGTGACTACATTGGATTAATGAATATCCTGATGCAATTGAGAAAAGTGTGTAACCATCCCGATCTCTTTGAACCAAGGCTAATCAAAACCCCAATATTTGAGGAGAAACTAATGATAAGACCTTCATTCAATTCACTTATATTTTTTCCAAACATTTGCACAACCATGCAGTCCGATGTACCTTCGCTAGGAAAATATATTTCAACTAACAATTACTTGTTCGTTGGAAAGATTCGTACTTCCTTTATATCCAAATTTGATAAATTAACAAATAACAGGTTCATAAATTTACCAAATGTTTTTATTTTATACAATGAAATTCATATGAATAGAATTCAAACTCAATCACAATATGAACTATCATACAATAAATGGTCTAAGATGAAGTTTAATGGCAATAATCCCAGGATTTCGTCACTAGGCACAAATTTTGTAGAATCTGGAGATCTAATAGATGTACATCGCTTCATTAGGTTGGGTTTAAATGAGATAGCCTCTACTAGGCTTGATGGTTCTATCATCGGTTTGGAGTCACACCGTACTGAAAATATAAAAAATGAAGATCAACACAAAACAGACAATGTGTTTAATAAAGTAAAATCTTTATCTTCTAATATAACTAATTGTGAAGATAGATCTTCTTTATTTCCTAGAACTGACCAGAAGGTTACAAACGAATGGATGCCTTCGTGTAATTACCCTCATTTATTGGATGAGTCAATTCAAGTGTTTCATGGCTCAAAAAAACTTGTAAGTGATAGAGGCGATATTTACTTAAGACTGGTTAAGCCATTTAAAGTTGTATATGGAAAGGATTGTCGAAATTTTATAGTGGATGAATTAAATAACAAAGTAGGAACGGATGGTGAACACACTTTAACTATCTCAACCTTTCCAACATTTTTTTCAAGAAAGAGAAAAATTAATAATGATTTAGCTTTCAGTTTTAAAAGACCATCTAATTCTAACATCCTTACCGAAAATAAAAACAATAAATTAAGCCCCAAGACAATTTTTGGCAAGTTGCTGTTTACAAAGCCATATTATTACAATCAACTTCCAACATTAACTCAATTCAACATACTTCTTGGGAATATTATAGAGTCATCGAATCAATCAATCTCAATAGAGGGTAAGTATTCATACATCAAAAATGAGTTATTTTGCAGTTCCTACATTTCACCAAAGGTTGTGGATTATATTAATGCTTCAAGTACATATCTATACGATATTTCCTCCCTTAAAAAATGTATTGTCCCCCCTAAGAGAATAATCGAGGATGATTGCGGAAAACTTCAAGTGCTCTCTAAACTTTTGTACAAACTTTATATTGAAGGGCATCGATGCATTATTTTTACGCAAATGAGCAAAATGTTGGATGTATTGGAGGCTTTTATAAATTATAGAGGATATAACTATCTTCGATTGGATGGTAGCACAAAAGTTGAAGATAGGCAGAAGCTAGTAAATAGGTTTAATAGAGACCAAAGAATTTATCTGTTCATTTCATCTACTAGATCCGGTGGGGTTGGATTGAACTTGACGGGCGCAGACACAGTTATTTTTTACGACTCAGATTGGAATCCAGCTATGGACAGACAAGCTATGGATCGTTGCCATAGAATTGGGCAAACCAGAGATGTGAATATATATAGGTTAATCTCTGAATGGACCATTGAAGAGAGTATTTTTAAAAAACAACTACAAAAAAGATTGCTGGACGATGTTGTAGTTGACCAGGGGCATTTTACATCAGAATTCTTTACGAAGGGTGATATACAAAAAATGGTTGGCTCAAGAAGTCAGAATATGTTAAATTCTGAGAATGACAGTATTTATGTTACAAGGGTACTCCACGGAAGTTCTTCCGATTTAAATACATTTTCACATATGGAGGATCAACAAAGGAAGGAGTTTGAAGACGTACTGGTTGAAGTTGAGGATCTTGATGATATTAACGCACTCAAGAGATCTTCTAAGGAGATTGCAGCGGAAAACGATAGTTTTATAAGTGAATTTGGCGAAGAAAAAGCGACTTTTAAATATGAAGTGAATAATGTCTCTGAGAAAACCCTTAATCGGCAAGCGAGTGATGATACAAATCAAAACGTCACGCAAAATAGTTTGTTAAACTACTGTATTGAATTCTTCGAAAACATTTCTATACCTACGGATATTCAAAATGAAGTTGACTTAATGATGCTCCAGATAAAAAGCATCGACGATGATGTTTCTGACGATAATTCGTCATCTGGAGAATCTCAAAGTGAATGATAAGATTAGATTTTAGACACTTAAATAGGAACTAAAAATGGGTAAAATTAACTATTTAGTTTCAAATGTTCTTTAACTACTCCTTTTAACAATTCGGAGGCGCCATAATATTTTACATAACCTATTTCAATAAAGCACGTAGATTACTATTCAATGAGCAAAAGATCGAGAGAAGTAGCAGCTTGGAGTGAGTATTCTTCAATACCACTCTCTAGCATAGAGATATCTAACTTAGAAGTTAAAGATGGATGCATGGAATTTAGAAGGGAACTATCGGAGCAGGTTACTATACACCTGAGAGACCGAATACCATCGAAAATCGTAGAATTAAATAAAAGAATGAATATTTCTAATAAGCCCGGATCAGTATTATCCTCTGATGGGCTAAATCCTGTACATGTTGAAAGTGGTAAAGTTCACTCCAATTCACAAATTAAGGAACTAGTTATTTATGTCAAACAAGAAGTTAGCGAGTTGATAGAAATGGTTAGTTCAATAAAATTGTGGGTACAGTTAAACATTCCTCAGATACAGGATGGAAACAATTTCGGTGTAGGAGTACAGGAGGAAACAATTCAGGAGCTTGGCAGAGTTGAGGATGCAACATTTTCGCTATATGAGAGTGTTTGTAAATACTATTCAGAAAGAGGAAGACTCTCGTCAAAGTTAATTAAGTATCCTGGTGTTGAGGATTACGTGGAGGCAGTTAGAGAGTTAGATGAAAGATATTGGGTCTCACTGCGTTGTTCAATAGCAGATATAAGAAATAACTATGCGTGGCTACACGACCTCTTAACTAAAAATTGGGGGAAGCTAAGCAAACCTCGTAATACGGAAGGTACCAACATGGTATACTAGAGTTACCTCTAAAGGTTATGCATTCTTTTCTTCTTAATGTACTTAAGGCATTACCAATTCTATTTAGGAATTAATTACCGGACTGTTTTTGTCACTTTTAAGTTTTTGGACGGCAAAAAGCGTCTTCTGTCGAAAAAATTGTAAAATTACACATTTTTAAGGTCCAGTTATTTCATTAGAACGAATAATAAATATTGACGAATAGGAGTATATATTTATTAGTATTAGTATTAATATTATAAATATATATACATATTTATTTACACATTTTCAATACATAAGTGAACAAATTACTCCAATACAAATCACAACCCACTCGAAAGAAAAGTTATACACAATGTTAGCCGATAAAGAAAAGTTATTTATTGAGCTAATGAAAGGCAAAAAAAGCCTAAAATTAGAGATGGCGCAAGCTTATAATCCCTCAGATGTTGAGTCAGATTGGGATACGATATGGTCTGGATCACAGATATTTAACCCAGACTTTGAAAGGGCAAAAGATTTACCCCCTGAGGATAAATTTGTTATTGCTCTTCCACCACCTAATGTTACTGGAAGACTTCACTTGGGTCATACACTTACTGTAGCGATTCAAGATAGTTTGTGTCGTTATCACAGATTAATGGGAAAGGAGGTGCTTTGGATACCGGGCACAGACCATGCTGGTATTGCAACTCAGACTGTTGTAGAGCGAATTATTCATAAAACGGAAAACTTAACTCGTCATGATTTAGGGAGAGAGAATTTTCTTAAAAAAGTTTGGGAGTGGAAGGAAAAACATGGTTCTGCCATATGCAGTCAGTTTCGTAGACTTGGATGCTCATTTGATTGGTCAAGAGAATTCTTTACTCTAGATGAGCATATGTCTAAAGCCGTAAATAAGGCATTTATTAAGTTATTTAACCAGGGATATATTTTTAGAAAGACTAGATTGGTATCTTGGTGCTCGTTCCTTCGCACAGCTCTATCAGACATTGAGGTTGAGATTTTAGAGATTAGTAGTCCTTCTAGATTAAGAATTCCTGGCTATGAAAAAACTGTTGAGGTTGGAGTGTTGTGGTACTTTTCTTACCCTATTGAACACCAAGATAAGACTTATGAGTGGCACTTTGATCAGGAAAATATTAGCAGTATTGAGAAGATCACGGTTGCTACTACTAGAATCGAGACAATGCTGGGAGACGTTGCCATTGCAGTAAACCCAAATGATAAACGATATAAAGACCTTGTTGGAAAGCATTGTTTACATCCGTTTATAAGAGATCGTAAAATAATAATAATTGCAGATGATCATGTCGATCCGGAGTTTGGAACTGGGTGTGTGAAGATCACGCCAGCACATGATAAGAATGACTTTGAAATAGCATCAAGATATAATGAAAAACATAAAGATGATCCTCTATTTGAAGAGCTTAAGTTTATTCCAGTATTCACCAATGATGGAAATATAGGACCCGGATTTGGTATTTTTTCCGGAACACATCGTTTCAAGTGTAGAGAGATTATTGAAAAGGAATTAGAAAATATTAAATTATTGGTAGAGAAAACACCAAATACAAAAACTATGCAGATACCAATTTGCTCAAGATCAAATGATATTGTTGAGCTGTTCCTGATTCCACAATGGTGGATGAACTGTAAGCCATTTGCTGAAATGGCCTGCGATTCTGTAAGAAACAATGAACTTAAAATTGAGCCAAAATTCCACGAACAAACGTGGTTTTATTGGTTAGAAAACATTCAAGACTGGTGTATTTCTAGACAACTTTGGTGGGGCCACAGAATACCTGCTTATCGGGTTATCTCGAGTCATTTAAGTTCGTCGGAGGAAACTTGGGTTGCTGCGGAGGATGAGGAAACAGCTATTAAAGAAGTTATCAAAAAGTACGGTTTGGATGTACATGATTTTCAAATTGAAAGAGATGATGACGTGCTTGATACCTGGTTTTCATCAGGTTTGATTCCGTTTTCTCCTCTTGGCTGGCCAGAAGAGATAAATCCAAGAACAAAAGTAAACGACCTTTCTACTTTTTTCCCGACAACTCTTCTCGAAACTGGATCGGATATATTATTCTTCTGGGTTGCAAGGATGGTTATGATGAGCTTTGCTTGTACAGGTAAATTGCCATTTAATATAGTTTACTTGCATGCAATGGTTCGGGATTCACAAGGGAGAAAAATGTCAAAATCACTTGGAAATGTAATCGACCCAATAGAGATAATTGAAGGGATTTCCCTTGATGATTTAAACAAAAAACTTGAACAAGGGAACCTCCCATCGCAAGAAATCAAAAAATCAAAGGATAACAACATGAGAGATTTCCCAGATGGAATTCCAGAATGTGGGGCAGATGCGTTAAGAATTGGTCTACTTGCATATACAAAACAAGGTAGAAACATAAATTTAGATACTAAACGTGTAGTTGCTTATAGATACTTCTGCAACAAGCTGTGGAATGCTTGCAAGTTTGCATTCGGAAATATTGAGAGCGTTGCAAGTAACATGGACCAGAGATTTGAAGTAATTTCTATAAGCAAACTATTCTCTGATCATTGTGAGAACTTACAATGGGAGGATTACTATATTCTTTACAGATTGATGGAATGTATTAAGAATGTCAAAAGCTCCTTTGATAGCTTTTTGTTCTCAGAAGTAGTAACATCGACGTACAATTTTTGGCTTTATGAGCTATGTGATATATATCTAGAGCTAATCAAAAGCAGGTTTAGAGGCGTTAAATTATCCTTTGGACCTGCATACACAGCAGCTCAGGTTTTATCAATATGTATTGAGTATGGACTAGTCCTATTGCACCCATTAACTCCATTTGTTACCGAGGAACTATATCAAAGGTATAATCAAGTGGTAGGATCACCAAAAATTCACTCAATATCTACATTGTCGTTCCCTAAAATTTTTATTCACAATGATTTAACACCATGCAGAGACAATGAGTTTAAGATGATGATGAATATAGTTACAAAAATACGTTCTCTAATGGCAATTCTAGGAATTCCTAACAAGGACAAAGCCAATATTAAGGTACATGTAATATACAATGGAGCTGATTCCGAAGCTATTGATTTAATGTCCAATGTTGCACCGAAGTTTATTACTAGGCTGTCGTTAATAGGCGAGACGACAACACTATTTGATCCAAGTACGAAGTACATAGAAGAACTTAGAAAAAACAGTATATTGGACGTTGTAGATGAAAGGACCGTTTATTATTTAATACCTCCAGAGTCGGTTGACCTATCAATAGCACTAAAAAAAATAGAAAAACAGCTCGATTCAAACAGCAAATCACTTGAGTCATACAATAAGAAGAAGACATCTTCTTCCTATGATAAGGTACCAGAATCAGTCAGAAAACTGAACGATGAAAAGATTGATCAACTTATATCTACAATCGAAATGCTTAAAGTTGCCCATTCAAACATAAAAAATTTGGTGAATTAATATTGTTTTTCTGTCTGAAGCTATGTATATAAATTTTGATCAACTCCATTGAAAAACATTTGTAGTAAAAACACGTGGCGCCAAACGCGCGTCCCCGCTCTCCTTTTGGAGCGCATTATAAACATCAATTTCAGACCTGGGATAATAGAGATTAGTTAAATTGCGAAATAGGAGGGATTCGTATACTTTGTATATGTAATTATTATTTATATAGTAAACCGACTAGTACCATGGACGCCTTGGAATGCCAACTCTTTATTGAAGGGAAAAATGAAGAAATAGAATGTCTTGCAGTGACTCCTAATGGTTATTTTTGCGCCGTTGCGCAAAAACAAAGGAGCATTACTATATTTGATACAATTACCTTTCATTCATGGCTAAAGATTTCAACAAGTGAGCAATATTCTTTAAGGAGCCTATTTTTCTTAAAGAAGGCCAGTTTAAATTCGGAGTTTCAGAAATTCCGACAGCATGACGATTTATTTTTACAGAGTGAAAACCTAAGTGAAGTGGATAGCGATTGTAGTGACACCACAGCGTGCACGTCTCCAACTAAATCTCCGTTCAGAGAGCCCTACCATTCTGTACCAGATGGTCATATTGATACATTTGAACTATACAAATATAGACTAATTGGACTTGGGCTCGATGGGAGGATTGTTGAATGGGATTTGAGTACTGGAACGACAATAGGGAGTGCTTTCTCATATGGTGGAGCTATATTTCAAGGTTCTTTGTCCCCATCTGGTGAGAGCTTAGCATTGGCATGTGCTGATGGATCAATTAAAATATTTAGTCTATTAAATGATGAGCTGCTATTTATGTATTCATTACCGAAACACAGTAATCGGCTCTTATCTATTACATACTTAACTGATGATAGGATATTTGCAGGGTCAAGTGACGGTACGATTTTAGAATATAACTTGGAAACGAGGCTATGCACCAATAGAATGTCCGTATCCACAGGTAATAAATTGGCCAACAAACATAGCTCAAAGGATGTATCAGTATGGTGTTTAGCTTGCATCGAGTCCGATAATGTGTTGTTTAGTGGAGATTCAAATGGCACAGTGATTGTTTGGGATTTAGTTACGTACACTGCAATAAACACATTTAGACATCACGTTGGTGAGGTTATAACGCTTTCCAAGCTCGGAGACGTCAAAACCAAAACTACGGATATAACTATTGTCTCAACAGGGATTGATGGACGTGTAGTGACATATATAAATGATGGAGGATTTGATGGCCCAGAGCAGCCAGGAAAGTGGTTGCCCGGTTCATTTTCTTATCCTCACTCCTGTATAGGTTCTGTTGCAGCTATAAAATTGCCCCAAGTAAATGGTCCGTTGGCTTTATCTGGTTCTTGGGATGGAAAATTGATGCTTTGGTTACCATTTGAAAACAATATAAAAAGGCGTAAAAGTGGTTCAGATTTTTTGTCAACTTCTCCAAGATTCAAGTACTTGAATCTTCCAGTAGGAGTGTTAAAAAGCCCACCTAACATTCATTTAGCAGAAAGCGAACGCTTGATATTATTCCAAAGTTTGAAAACTCTTGAATTGTGGTTTATTTCGGACCCAGATTTGTCTAACGGCACAGAAACCAGCCCCGATAAAATATCTATTAACCCACTTCAGCTTACATATAAAAAATTAAATAATTTGTACTACTCTAATATAATTGAAAGCGATAAAAAAATTTCGAATCTAATTCCAGTTCAACCAATTAAGTTGTTGGATATTAAACTATCTAAAAAAAAAGAGGTGATATATTCCAGTGCGTTAAGTACCGATGGGAGTTACATTTTGGGCTCCTTTTCGGAATCTGGAATAAAATCTATGCATATTGACCTTCAAAATTTGAGTATTAGCAATGCTCAGCTCGAATCGTGCAGTAACATTGTGGCAACTTGTATGAAGTTTCTGACAAATACGACCGTAATAATTGGTGGATATATGAATATTGATGTTAATGTTAGTTCTTGTATAAATTCAAATATTTATATAGTCGATATTGAGAGGGACATAATAGTTTCTAAATTGGATTTGGAGCATTTAAGTAAAAGTGGAAATTCTGGGATTGGGAAAATAACATCATTTGAAGTTTCTCCGGATAATCAATGGCTTGCAGTATTGACAAGTTTTGGTGGAGCATTTGTTGTTGATATGGACTCATTTAAGTTGGAGGTTGACTTGACTAACTTTGAGAGCGATATTTTAAATCATTTCTCTAATAACAATTATTTCGCACCAGTTGCCTCCGTTTGTTTCAATAATCGCGATAACGATATTGTTTCTGTAATGATGTCTGACGGGAAATATTATTTTTATTCTATTAGTTTGAAGAAGATAATACCTTTGGAATATATTAGGAATCATAATGACTACTCAGACAATTCCCCAGATTCATATCGACTCCCAAGAGAGATATATTCCCCAATATTACATGGTCCCATACTTGATATTAGTTGGGTAGTGACAGTTAATCAAGACCCAAAATTAAACCAATCAGATGTTAAAGATATAATGATTATTCGCACGAATGACTACACAGACCATTTTATTTTAAACCGAAACGAAAAAAGTAATGAACAAAAAAATAGTAATGTAAATCCTTCACATGATTCAGTTCATATGGAGAAGGGCATTTGTGGACCTGTATCTAAACTCCCTAGATTTAAGAGAGTTGATACATTCACTAATTACTACAATTTTTTCCCCGAAAGATCCTTGGAATTTTCGGATCTATTTAATAGTAAACCCCGGCCCTTGCAAGATAGTAGATTTAATACAGATTTTTCAAGAAGCAATTCATATGATCACTGTTTCAAAAATAAACAAGTTTATGGAGTGTTCTGGACCAACTCTCCAAAATGGATTACTTTATTTAAGAAAGGTATTGACTTGAAACAAAGGATTCAAGAATATCAATTTAATGGTTGCCTAGTCGTTTTATCATGTAAAAGCTGTACTAAAATGAGTAATGGAGACAAGTATGGATCTACATTAAATAGAAGGTATGGTAATTAGTAATTTATTCTTTTATAAATCTAGTTTAAATTAATTTGGTTTAATCCAACTTGATTGCCTATTTCTATTGTTTAATTAACTTAGTTTTCCTCGGCTTCATTTGGACCATTAGTGCCATTCGTAGATGTTGAAAATGTTGTTAGGACCTCCGTTCTTGTTTGGACGCTAACAATTTGAGAATCTATTAACTCAGGTGTATTCATAAATGGTGATGCGATACTATTCTGTTGGTTGCTATATCGACGTATCTCTTTTATTTCTATGTATGTGTCGCCTATACCGTTTTCGTTTGATTGATGTTTTGATACAAGTGCATGATCCACCTCCATTGCCTGGAAATCTTGTACGCCTTCCTCTTTATTATAATCCGTTACTTTATTTTTAATAGGAGCAAATGGGGTAATATATGGATAAATATTAGGATATTCTTTCATTTTTCTGTTGGTGAATAAACGACTTTTTCTCTCGTGTGACAATTGCTCTGAATTCACCAATTTACCTTTATCTTCCATGTTATCTGACATTAGAAGTACAACTGGTGGGTCACTGTTGAGGGTATGCTCTTCTCCATCAGTCATGGGTTCATTATTTTTTTCAACTAGATAGTTGCCTTGGGAATCGGTATTAAAGCTGTTCTTATTTTCCAATTCGCTTGATGGTGGCCCATTACCTTCTAATATAAGACTTAGACCAGCATATTCATTTTCTAAGTCCGTGGCATTTATTCCATTGGCTGTAGTAGAAACATCTGGTTCTGTATCAGAATGTTTTGAGTATGTATTGCTATCAGTGGTTTTGTTGACTTCGTCATTGTTTGCTTGTGTAGATTCAAGACTCGTAATTTTAGCAATTAGTATTTCTGCACCGGTGCTAGTTGAATTATTCGATCCTACGTCGTCAGTTTTATTGATCATTTGGGCGACATTTACGCCAGAAACTATTATTTTCCCATTTGCGATGGGTATAGCTAACGCATTGAATAACAGATGAAGGATAATTAATTTCATACTTGACAAACTACTTGAATCTACTTCGTGTGATTTTTAGTATATAATGAGTGTAAGAGATGTGTGATAAATAAAATGATTAGAAATATATGATTATTTATCTTAATTAGATAAAAAATTAATTTGTTTTTTTGTTTCATTGTTATATTTATGAGATTTATTTTATTTTATGGAGAATAAGCAGGGTTCAAAAAAAAATCCAAGTTGGATAAATAGTGCATTTTTTGCAGGAAGTTAGGCTAATCAAACAAATTTACAGCTTAAACTTCTCATGTTTTATTCTTTATTGGTAGCTCAACATTTGATTTCATTACCTCGCTATTTACTTTTTTTCTCCAACAAAATTAAGATCTCTTTAATGTGGTGTGTAAGCGCGTGTTAGCACCACACACAACGAATGCTAGATTATAAGGGGTAAAAAGATTTACCGAATGAATCATAAATTGAGAAATTATTAATTTTGGTTAGGATAATAAATACCGTTCGGATATTTCTTAATTCAACGAGAAAAAAATTATTTGGCGTTGGAAAAATTAATTGATTTCTGTATTATTAATGTCAATATCAGTCGAAATCAATAATGAATAATGACTGAGCTAAGTAGTGATTTATATTTAAAGGATGAAAATCTACAAAATTCACAAAAAGAAGAAGGTATAAGCCTAATTCCTCAAATGTGCGATGTAAAAACTAAGGACGATATATTTCATAGAAATACGTTTGTAAATATTGGAGATGAAGTATTTATGCAGTTACAAACAGAACTCTTTGATATACTATTAGAAATTTATAATTTAATTCCTTCATGGGGTTCATTTAAAGAGAACTTTTATTTTCATTGGAAGAGAATCATCGGTGCCTGTAATTTCAGAGATCTTAATGCTTATAGATTAATTTTTAGATGCCTAGGGAATCTACGCCCTTCTTCTATACCAATATTTATTCTAAGGCCTATTATTAGACAACTGGATGAATATAGAAAAATCTCAGAGCCAGAATATTTACCTTCTCATTTTGAATTTGATTCTAACTTACATGGGAATTTAATTACATGTACGAATGCCCCTTTCATTATGTTTCAGAATTCTCAGATCTTAAATGCACTCAGCGCTCATGTTGATGATAAAAAACAAGAAATAACTGAAAATAAAACGAAAGATGATTTATATTTTGATAAATACAACTCTTTATATTACCATGGAGTAGTTAATAATGCTCCTACACAATTCTTATCAAGGACAGCAGCTAGTGTGAATGAGACAGGAAGCACCCCTTTTTCACTATTTGATAATGATATTATTAACTCGATACATCAACATGGTAGACAAATTAATTTATTTGATGATAAACAGAATTCTTTGAATTGCAATTTTTCTGGGTTTATGCAGCTGGATGGTGCTTTAAAAGACCACGAAAAATCATTTGATCGTACTTTACTAAATAATTGGTCACTTAACAAAGAATTGACTTTTTCAGATGAGTTAAGCAACGAACCGATTAGTAATTCATTTATTTCTTCTAGCAATTGTAATTCTAACTCTACAGTTTCTTCACCATATGGCTCTGCACGTACGATTTCCTCTCATTCAGAAGGTAACATAGCAGGACCAATAATGGCCACCTTTCACTACATTCAAGCAACAACAGCGAATACAAAGAATAATTTATCTTTTGTAAATCACTCCTCGAATGATCAAAATACAACTCAACCAAAAAAACGACCAAGAAAAAATGGTGAAATTCAAGGCGTATACTTCGATAAGATTCGTAAACTTTGGCGTGCAAACTGGAAAGAGAATGGTCGTGTAAAGACAAAGGGGTTCTCAGTTTTTCAATTCGGAGAGGAGGGAGCTAGACAAAAGGCTATCGAATATCGAAAGAAGATGGAACAAGAATTTTATGTCTTGCCCCATTCCAAAGTTTCAAAATGCTCGACAATTAACGATACTGAATATACAGACTCGGATAAGGCTTTGGGAGATGATTCAACCACAAAAAAAATCATGGAAAGTTCAAATTTAAATGGTTCAAAATTAAATTTAGAAAATACAACGAAGTTTTCAGAGAACTCCAACTCTAATTTAAATAATTAAAGAGACCATATTCTAAAGCATTGAATATATAAAATTAATCATTTTTTACTTCTGGTCTGTAAAATAATTCTTTGATTTAGCTCCACATTTTAAGAAATTGTTTTTGTAGGAAGAGTGCCTACTAATCCACTAAAGCAGAGGTAATTTGTAGTACAAATCGTCTTTGAAACTTACGAGATGCCTGTATGGGCACGTAGAATTTCATCTGTGGTCTTCCAAATTTTTGTTGTTAATTGTTTCAAAAGCTCTTCTGCCTCCTCCTGAAATTTGTTATGTGAGCGTTCTACCTACAATTGTAACTTACGGGTGTGGGTGTGTCCTCTTTGCTTTCTGAGCCCTCGCCTTCATTCTCTTGGTCACTCTCATGTTCAGTGTCGTCAGAAGATTGTATTAACAACAGCCTTCAATTTTAAGTGAGTGCGATCAGACATAATAGTAGAACTTACCTTTTATTGGTCAGTATTTTAGATACAATATTAATATCTTTTTCCAACTCCCCTAATGAAATAAAGGCTTGAAGCTTTTCTGCATTTTAATTATAGAGTTTTTTAATGTTTTTTTGGAAAATGCCTTACCATTAGCATTTGATTCTGGTGCCTCAACAAGAATCTTCCTCATTTTGTTAACTGCCAACTTTAGGTCATTTGCGATGTGGAAGGTATCTGCTAGTGGCTCTATTTGGCCAGGGTTTGCAGAACAAAGTGACAATATAATGCAACAAATACTTAAAAAAAAGAATCTCATCTTTTATTGAGAGTTTAATGATTTTAAGTACAATAGTATATGCGAAGTTGCATTTACATGCATTTGCATTGTGGGGAAATATGAGTATGCGAGTGCATGAAAAAATTGGAAATGCAGACAAATTTTATAATGCAACCTAGATATTTTAATTCTTAGTTAATATATCGGCTAATTTCTCTATTCCTATCGATGATGGTGATGATGGGAATTGTTCACAAATAGGAAGCCCAGAATCACACGCATACAACAGTTTTTCATCCCATGGTATCTTATCAAGGTAATCTACCTCCATTTTATTGCACATATCTCTAACAGAGGATTCATGTTCAGAATTCTTAAAAATTATTCCCATATTTTCAACAACTCCAATAATATTTAAATCAACTTTTTTACAGAAGTTAATTTCCTTTCTAACGTCTTGCAGTGCAATTTCCTGTGGAGTTGTCACAATGATTGCCCCATTAACATTAGAGCCTTTTAAATAAGAAACAATTGAAAGGTGTTCGTCGGATGTACCTGGAGGGGTATCAATAACTAAAAAGTCCAATTCACCCCAAATTACATCGGACAAAAATTGTTTAATCAACCCATTCTTTTTTGGGCCTCTCCAAATTACAGCATCGTCACTTTGAGGAAGTAAAAACGCTGTAGACATCACAGAGAGGTAGTCATTGACATAAACTGGTGACCAACCATTTGCAGAAACATGAACATCGTCCTTATGCACGCCTAGCATTTTTGGTGCGGACGGGCCACATATATCAATATCTAAAAGGCCCACATTTAGTTTTCTTAGGGATAAGCACCATGACAATTGTGCAGAAATGGTCGATTTCCCGACACCTCCTTTGCCAGACAATATTAAAACAATATTCTTTACCTTGGATAAATTTTCAATTTTCTCATACTTCTCTGTCGTTTGCTTGGATGCACATACTGATGCGTTTGGACATCCTTTACATGAATCTGCAACTCCTGCATCTGGAGAATTTATTCCAATACAACTATTAGCGTGTGGACTCGAATGCGTCTGGTGCTCAAAAGATGTAAAGAGGCATTTTCTATTAAATGGCCATACAGAGGTAGATTTTAAGTACCTAAATACTAGTCCAATATATTTCTTTGAAAAACCTTTGACCAGAAGACCTAAAATAAAACCACCAAAAAAAATTGGAATGCTGTTTGATATTTTCTTCATAATATTAAATGCACCATTTAGTCAAAAATTTAGTATTTTGGCGCAATAACTGTCTATATATTTTATAAATATATTATTATGAATAAAAGGTATAGAAAAGCTGAATTTTCGAGGTAAGCTGAGATAAACTGGTTATATATCGGTTTTAGCATGTTTAAACTCTAAATTCTTTCAATTTTAGTCTTACTTTACCCTTGGGAGCAAGTGACATCTACTTATCATCCTTGGATGATAGGGAATTCGATACTCAGAAGCCATCTGTAAGTTAATTATTTTAAGTATGATTTGTACATTAACCATATTTATTCAATGAAAAAGGGCAATATTGAGCTCAAAAGACATGAAATTATATATAATGAACGTGGTGTGGTCCCAGGATATTCAGTTGGATCAGACTTGGCCTGTGATTTTACGAATGGTATTCAGTCCGGTAAAAATATGAGAAGTAGTGATAAAAACACATCTGGTTGGTTTGGTTTCTCCGAGAGAGAAATGACTGAGCAAGATAGATACGAATTACTCGCTCTACAATTACGAAACTCCACTGCTCCCGGAAAGTTTTATAAGAACGAGCAATTGTTTAAAAATCATCACTCAAAGTTTAATTTTGGTATAGTTGTTGATCAAAACAGGGCGAAAACTGGTCTTTCTGACGATTCCTCTACACGAAGATCGAATAGGAACAAGTCGGGTATGTCCCTTTTACATGAGTTGATAAAAGATTCAGAAACACAAAAGTGGGCTAATAAAAAGTATCTAGAAATACAGAAATCTAAAATGAAGGGTGCTAAAAAATGGTATAGGATGCAGGTTTTAAGAAGGAAGAGATTTTAATAAAAATAAGACTAGGTTTCCCTATGTAATATATTTGAAAAATATACAGCGTTTATAAGTTGAGGAATATCATCAGATTCTTTAACTTCATCATCATAGTTCCAATAGGTAATATCACTCAAGTAATTTTCTATAGTAACGCTTGTTTCTTCTTTCGGCCCGTTTTCAGATAAAATTGCAATGGAATGGCTTGATTGTTGAGTTTTAATGGTGTTACCATGAAGTCTTCTCCCGCGAAAGGTTGTACTTGAAACGGAGTTGAACATTTTTTCATTCATACGATTTGGCATTTCAACACGCTCCTTTTTTTGATTGAACGGGTTTTTGTCAGGTAATTTTCCATCGAATATTATTTGAAATGGAAGAATATTTAGTGACATTTTCCTCTTGTATTTTCTATCAATAAACCTTGATACTAAGCAATACCAATGTTCTAATATGTATATTAAAAGTACGAATTCATAATAGTCACTCACAGAAGTTTATATTTCCCAGTGATTTTATTGATTAATTCTGAAGGAGCCGGCCCAATTGCTATTGCGGTATATTCGCCCGGCGCAATCTGCGTTCTTCCAGCGTCTTTGATTAAGCAACATGTAACGTTAATATCTCTAGCCCTGCGTTCAGATTCAAGTAGCTCTTGAAGATCAACTTTTAGCACAACTTTTGCCTGCCCTGATTTTTCCCAAGTTTTAACAGCCTCTGGGTCATTTTTGATTGCTTTTTTATAAGCACCTAAAATTGCGTGTCCACACTGCGAAGCTATCTTACCTTTACCCATTCCCAGATCTTAAAATAATGTAAAGAATACTTTCATAAATACATTGACAAACTTACCTTGCCTTACACAAATAGTCATTTTATAGTCAGATTGATATCTTTGGTGTTCAGGCACTGAATAAACATTCTCATTCCTAGTCTTAATAAAATTAAACCAAATGAGAATGCTAGCCATTAAAATGAATAGAGAATAGGAAATTTTAATTCCATCATCGAAAATTTCAATTATGCTCATTTTTAGTAGAATTATAACTTCCGCCAAAATTGTCAAATAAAAATGTTTGAAATAAAAAAACAAACACTTGAATTTGAAGGACAAGAAATATATATAGTTGTTGTAAATTTTGGACTTTCACTCTATGTATGGGCAGGTAGACATGCTAACATCAACAATTTAAGCGTAACATTTCCTTTATTAGTAAGTTTTAATCTTATAGAATTTTCAACACAAACGCTAAAAATTTAGAATAGTCATGATAAACCCAACAATTTTGCATCTTCGTCTCTGTTTGGTGATAATGAGTTATGCAATTCTATATCCTCATATCTATGTAAGTGGCTGTATGAGACTCGATAACCTAAGCTAACTAAAGTGAAGGCAAACTTTTAGATAAACCAGTCCTAGCAAGCATGAACTTTGATAATATAGAGATAAACTCCGGGAATATTAATGAGTTTAAACAAACAATAAACAATAGCATAGTGGATTTGTGTAGTTCTTAATTCATTTGTACGGTTTTAGATGTTTGCTCAACACGTCTAGTATTTATTGGCCAGTGTACCCCTCTTTTCTATGCCCCATTCCCCCCTTTCCCACATAAACAGCATGTATGTTGCAAGAGGATTATGTTGTAGTTTACAAAAATTAATGAGTTTCATATCTGGATTTCTTGCCACTGTGGACAAATTATGTATTAATTTTGGATATTGAACAGCTCGATTTCTCAATCTCACACATGAGTCAAATTCAAAACAAAAGAAAAATTTGTGTTAGGGTTGCTGATGTATATTCTTACAACCGGTCATTTGACGAGTTTATTAAAACCAGAGACAGTAAAGAGCTTCATAACATCTTAGTTTCTTGTTTGAATTCTTCAACAATTGTTAAAAATGCCGAGGGTCAGGTCTTCATTTCGAGGCTAGTATCAAAGCTAGGCCATGATTTTCATGTTGAGTTGGTCAATATTATTAAAGCAAATACTCCAAAACTCAGCTCAAATTTATTAATTTGTTATGGAGAGATATTGCATAAAATTTGGCTAGTTTATGTAAATCAGAATGACGAGACTAAAATGCATCATCTTGAGGAGATAATTCAAAGTAACTTTTGTATGGGCTCTATTAGATTAAATCCAATAATGGCTCTCAGAATGAGATTAATTTTGCACAGCTTTCATAATAGCCGTGATGACCTTCGAGTTAATAAGTTGTTGATCAGGTTATATGATCCAATAATTTGGAGATATCTTTCGGTTGCGAATTGGAAGGTTAGATTAAACACAACAGCTCTGCTTGCGATATTATTCCCGTTAATTGATCCATCTCTGTCCAATAAAGATTATAATTATGAACTAGATAATCAGTTTTCGTTACTGCATAATTTATTGGTTGACAATAATTCTGAAGTTAGAGTGGCAGCAATACAGTCTGTCTGTAGAATTTTAACTTTGTTCTGGGAGATAATTCCAATCGAAAGAATAAATGACGTTTTAATGACGCTTTCATCTAAGTGTATTGAGGATAGGAACTCAAGTGATGTTAGAGTTGCAGTTGTAAATGGGATAAGCGTAATTGTAAATAATCCACTCTCTCAAAGTATTATAAAGCGTTATTTATCTAAGGTGTTTAACTACATACATGATTTTAACATTGAGGTCAGGTACTCTGTTGCTTTACTTATTCTAAAAATTTCAAGAATTAAGGGATTTGATTATTCTCAGATTATTTCCAAGAAGCAGATACTCTCTAGAATTTCAAAAGAATTTATCATTTACCAATTGAGGCAATCTACATATTACATGAAATATGGAAAGCTGAGTGATGGTTCTAAAATTGAAATAAGTGACATGTATTCGAACGATCAGGATCTTGTATTCGAATCTTTAAAGGTTGCGAGGGTACTTGCTGAATTGCTAAACCCTTCAATTTTTAATGGAAGTACAAGGGAACAGCTTAAAAACTGTTATCTATTTTGTGAACTTTGCCCAATAGGTATGGTTGGATATTTTTGTAGTTTGAACATTTTGGTTGACGAAAAAATTGGAAAGAATATTGAGAATTCGGATCTATTGCGTCTAGCAGTTCTTTTAATCACAACAACAGTTGAAAACTGCAAGAAAAACAGAATTACCCAAAACAAGGCAAAGATTCTATTGGCATCTAGCAGGGAGATCCTTTCAATAGTGTTCTCTAGTGACTTGTTTTTGGAAGAATTGGGTAATGAGGCATATTCTAGCTCAAGTGATGGGGGCGAGGCAAAGAGAATAGCAGTTAAAACTGCGATAAAATTTTTTACTAAGTCCTGCAATGACGAGTTTTTTGTAGGACTCAGCCAGGATGATGGGATTTTAATTAGTGTTATGCAGCTTCTGCAACATCCAACGGTATTTAATTCAGATATATATCCTCAGTTCTCTAAGTATATTGTTTCCGAGCTTTTGAACCATTCCTTGGATATTTTGACTAGTGGCATGGACAAACTGAGTTTAGGACCATTTCACGATACAGCAATTCTTTTACTGAAAAACTGGGGGTCGCTAGATGATATCATTTTAAAATTAACAGAAGGATCACGCAGTATACTAACCGATGAATCGGAATTGAGCCAACTTAACGCTGTTTTTGATGCCAAGCTATCTTCAAAGGAATCAGGGGCTCTTTGTATAAAAGTGCTCGAAAACATATTCAAGTATAGCAGTATAAGAACATATCTTTCAAATAATCGATCAACAGTCATTTGCATTCGAAAATTAGCGGCTTTCATGTTAAGCTTACAAATAGATTTTTCGTCCGTTTTGGATGAGGGTATGGCAAAACACACACAGAGATTGTTAATATACTGCTTTTCCATAATAAAAAACGAAGATGATGTATACGAACTTATTTTGATTATTGTTAGAAGCCTCAATGCAACAGCGGAACATTTTGATCGCTCGTATAACATATGTCCTTCATTAATCGAACTTCTAGGGTACACACTGCATATTTTAAATAGCAGGGTTTCTGAAAAAAAGGAGGTTATCCGGGAGATTGTAAAGTTATCAGATAACCTTTCTGTAATATTATCTAATCTATTTGAGATAGGCGATCAAAACAAAGTTTTGATATACAAATTTCAACGAGGAGCTAGAATGTATTTATTTGCGTTGAGACAAATATTGGGGAGTTCTAGTTTTGATACTGACAGTTGTATTCAAGAAGTGAGATCGAAATTAGATAAGTTTCCGGAAATTAGTATATAGAAACTCGCAGTTGAAATAATATAGGATATTTACTTAAGTTCAATTTTAAAAACCGCCAACATGAACATTTTTGTTTGTGAGATAGAGATTTCTCCCTTAGAATTTAGAATGCGTTTAATAATAAATCATTTGCTGTCATTTTACTTAACGGCACTAGATCTAATTAGACATGGTGGTGTTTCTTATTTGTTCAAACCATTACTAAAGTATGGATTCCGTCCTGAGCTAGGGATAGATAATTTTCCTACAACAAATGAGTTGTTTCAAGATGCACTATTGCTGCAGGAAAAAATGGAAAGAGTTAGGCTCATGAATTCAATTCGTGTTTTTGCTCTTGATTTGTCTCCAGGCTGTATGTTTGAGGAAAATAAAAGGAACACATGTGGGGATATCGGGAAATGCCAGGTAATGGGAAATGAGAGTGATTTGTCTTCAACACTATTTGGAATTGATAATGCTGCTGAAATTAATACTAATAGTAATAAAAACTGCGATGAGAAAAAAACAAAGGTTGACATGCTTAAAAATCCACCATCAAATACACAGTACAAGGGTGGAGAAATTTGGAGTAGAATATATGATGAGATAGTTAAAGTTGATTTTCCATTGCTAAGAATATTAGTATCTGGTATACAGAGCAATATTGCTATTCATGCATCTGAAAGGTACAGAAAGATTGGTGAAGATAGTTATGATTACAGTCTATCAAATTTCATAAATAAGTTTGTAATATTTGAGGATAGAGGAATCAATTTATTAATTACATTCCATTATATTGTGCGATCGATTTGTATTTTAGGGCCTGTATTCGAGGAATTCGTGGAGACTCTAGACAATTCACCTGAAAATACTCTACTTAGAGCGGAAATTAAAGAGGTTTTTAATAAGGAGATGTATAACTCATGTATGCCAGAATACCAGAAAAATATTATTCCTTATCATTCTCTTCCGATGGCTGAGAAGTTCTTTGACACTTTTATTTCTGCTTTGGGATGTGTAGAGTGTGAAAAGTGTGTTCTGCATGGTACAATTAAGGGTAAAACACTTGATTTAGCAATTAAGGCTTTGGGTGGCTCAAAAACGATTAAATTGGATCCCATATACTTTGTTACATATTTAAATGGGTTATATATTTTTTCGACTTCAATCACTATGATCGATGTATTTTCTTCTAGAGTGAGAACTTTCTTGGTTTTTTCACTATTTATCACGTTTGCTTTCTTATTTTATTTAAAGTATAAAGTTAGCTCGTATTTAGATAATGGAAGAATTAAACATAAAAAAAATGATTAGTAGAAATAGAATAGTTCAATAATGTTATATCCGATATGTTTCAGTAATCATCACGGTCAAAAACTCGTCACTGTCTTCATTCTACAATGGGCATTTAGGCCACAATTTCCATCTATCAAGCCTTGCACTGAACACCACATAATTTGTACTTATGGTACAATATATCTCTAAATTTATTTTGTGTGCAATAAATTCAAGAATCATTTAAATCAAGCATTTATTAGGGAGGCTATTTGCACAGCATTTGATTCTTTATGGCTGTACAAGCATTTGGTTTATCTACATTTAGAGATCTAGTAAAAAACAGAGTCATTTTTTTATGTTAATTCAAATCATTTTAAATAGCAACCAGGTAATTTATGCTCATATGGGACATCGAATTTAACAAAAACACAACACACATGTTAATGCTAGTAAAATCGAACATTTTAGCCAAAATAAAGAATATGTATGACCAATACTAAACTTAGATTTAGAATATTATATATTGTCCAATTCTCATTGAATATATCTTAGCTTGTAGCAATTATGTTTAAATCAATAAATATATTCATGGTTTTTTTCGTACTGGCGGAAAAAAAATTCAACATTAATTTCGAAATGTGTTTATAAATCAATATGGAGACTACCGAAAAAAACAATGAATCTAATGATGATTCATCAATTTATTTCGAGAAAGATGATAGGTTACATAGTATGTCATTTGGGAGATTAACTAATGAACAAAGAAAGGCAGTATTCATAAGCAACGAAAGTTCATTACTAATTGTGGCTGGTCCAGGAACAGGAAAGACAGCAACACTTACATCTAGAATTGTTCGTTTTTTAATAAATGGATACTCTCCAATACTTGCATTGACTTTTACGAGAAAGGCAGCAAATGAACTTAAAAATAGAGTTTCAACAATTTATTCTTCTTCTTCAAAAAATATCAATTCTATGTCAAAATCTTTGAAAAATTTGCATAGAGACTCAAAAATGTTCGCATCAACGCCGGAGATATTCATTGGTACTATTCACTCATTTTGCTGGAAGATTTTAAAGGAGTATGGAGTATTCATGGGTCTACCCAAGGATATTTCAATTATTGATAAAGATATGGCAATAAAGTTATTAAGATCATGTATAACTGAGGAGTTGAGTACAATTTCATCTCAGTTATCAGGCTATTCATTTATCTTTGACCCTTCCAATTTGGATGAAATAGATAGGGATGACTTTGACGATTCTGAGGATGAAAGTATGGATGATGAAGCTAAAGTTGATAAAAATGAGCAATTAAATAGGATAGGAGGATATTTGGATCAATCAAGAAAAGTAAGTGATGGGTGTAAGGCTATAAGTGTCAGTGAGCTTGAGAAGATATTAAAGATAATTAAACTTATGAAAATCAAGAAATATATTAATAATACAGATTGTACTATAGAAGATTTTCATGGTAATCGTGAGCTATTTAGAGTTTATCGTTTATATACAAAAAAAATGACAATACATAAGCCATATTTATTAGATTACACGGACTTAATTACATTAACACTCAATTTGCTAGAAACTAATATTATAATAAGAGAGAAAATACAACATTCTTACCCATATATATTTTGTGACGAGTTTCAAGATACATCCAAACTTCAGTTAAAAATGTTGGAATTGCTGGCTAAACGCCAAAACTCGGAAAAGAATAATCTAGAACTTGATGAACATACGAATAACAAATGTGTGAAAATGGGAGGAATTACAGTTGTAGGAGATGATGATCAAGCTATTTACAGTTGGAGAGGAGTTGATTCTGGAGTATTTTTACAGTTCTCCTCAACATTTAAACAAAATTTAAAAATGACATATTTAACAAAGAACTTTAGATCATCTAGATCTATAATAACGGTAGCAAACCATCTCATAAAAAAAAACAAATATAGGATAGACAAATCTTTATCGTGTGATAACCATGTTGGAGTGGAACCCAAAGTTTTTTATTTCTCGAAACAAATTGATGAGTTACAGTGGGTTGCATCTACTATACTTCTACTGAAGATAAAATTTAATTATTCCTGGAGTGATTTCGCCATTTTGGCGAGAACAAATGATACTCTTTTCTATGTTGAAAAGATATTTAATGATAATCAATTTTTAGCTGGTTGTTTAGACGCTCTTCAAGATAAAGAAAATAATGCGAGTGAAAGGAACTGGAGTAAAATGATATCTAGCGATTTATTAAATTTTGACATAAATCAATTGAACCAATATAAAAGTACTTTAACTTCCTTTCCCACGGAAAATACATCCAGAAGTTATATTAAAACCGCATGGGATATTCT
Source organism: Cryptosporidium canis (assembly GCA_027243985.1). Lineage (NCBI taxonomy): Eukaryota > Apicomplexa > Conoidasida > Eucoccidiorida > Cryptosporidiidae > Cryptosporidium > Cryptosporidium canis. The sequence continues at coordinate 183,480 of JAPCXC010000007.1, read as the reverse complement.
GAATAAAACAGAAATTTTAGATATACTATCTTATTGTAGACTAATAATTGACGAGACCGCGGATGATTGCTTTCTAAGGATATGTAATCGCCCCAAAAGAGGTATTGGTATGAATGCCATAAGGCTAATTGAGGAGTTAGGTGCAAATGGAATTTCATTGATGAGAAAGTCAACTCAGCCACTAAACGGAATTTGCGAGCTAAATTATAACTCCAATAAAGAAATTGAAAATTCATATATATCAATTTTGTCAGTATGTAGGTTGTTACAATCAAATCACCCCGAATTAAAATCAAAGTTAGACTCCAAACTACATAAAAAGACAATAAACTCTATTGGGTCATTCTTGGAATTTTTAGATGACCTAAAGCAGTTTGTAAAGAAGAAAGTTTCCGTTCCGGAGATAATAAATATGATAGTTAAAAAAATGAAATTTGATGATCAAGTTGAAACTGGAAAACACTCTAAAAAAATAAAAATCTCGCCAAATTCAACCTCTAATTTCAATGATGACAAGGAACACTCTGCACAACTGAGAAAACTAGAGGCTTTTAATGCGATATCGGTGTTAATTAAATATTCAGAACCATACACACCAAATGAGGAACAGCCCACAGGATACGAATGCCTACTTTGCTTTTTACAAGACGCATCTAATGGGCTGCTACGGATGAGAAAACAAGAAAAGATATCTTTATCAACAGTTCACAAATCTAAAGGACTGGAGTGGAAGGTTGTGTTTATACCTAAGTTTGTAGACAAGGTGTTTCCATTATATAGAGAATCTGAATCACCTGTATTAAATAACGAAATAAATGAAATGGTATCAGAAGAAGAGAGGAGAATTGCATATGTGGCATTCACAAGAGCAAAGGAAAGGCTCTTTATTAGTGTCCCACTTAATGTTGGTAAGCCTTCCCCATTTATTCACGATGCGAACCTTTCAAACAATAAAGCTCCAAAAGAAAGAGAATTAATTAAACAGTTTCCTAGAACAGTTCAGGGGATAAATTGGAAAAAAAATTAAATCATCTACCTTAAATCATTGTTGGTTTTTATTCATTGTCTTCAGATTTTGGTGCCAATGGAGGATTTCTGGACAGTTGCTGTAGGCACTTGTTCACACTAAAGTCCTCGAACTCTTCGACACCTTCTGGACTTCTCCTGGTGATATAAAAGCATTTACTGCAAATATCATCCACGGATGAATTCGTATGATTCCTGATACAAATTGATTCAATTCCTTTAGTTTTTTCTTCACGCCTTGGATGATAATCTAAAATTGAAACAAGAACCTTATAGGTTAAACTATCCTTTTCAAAAACGGTTCCAATTTCTGACTGCTCGAGAACCTCCTTGATACAACGCCTTAAATGCTCAATGGAGGCAAATGTCTGCCCACCAATAACTATAGGCATTGCAGTGAATGCCATTTTTTGTTTATTAAGCTCCTTTTCTCTTTCCTTTTGTATATGTCTTGGGAATACAGTGCGTATAGTCTTCCTTGCTTCATCCTGATTAACAAGTATTACCGGAATATTATCTTCACCAATAGCTAGTTCCATATCTTTAACGAGTAATCGGTCATCTTTGAATGGCTTTAGAAGAATAAAGCATGTGCCATCTTGAGTTGTTTGTGACACATACCTTATTAAATTTTGACTTTCCGGCTGTAGCTCCTTGAGTTTCTCTTTCAAAGAATCTTTTATAGAGGACCAAGATGCAGTTTCTGGTAGATTTGATATTTTTAAAATACAACCACCATCATGAAGGTCTTTGGTGTTTAATGAGCTCTTTTCTTTAATTTTTTTCTTGGGCTCCAAATCAGGTAAATTTTTATTGAGTTTGATCATTGCTTTCCCATCCTTGTTAAATTCAACAAAAATCAACTCATGACCTTGAAGAGCATCTGTTATCTCTTCTTCTTTAGTAATACCCAAGGCTTTCACTTTTGAACAATTGAGAAGGTAGGATACAAATAAACGATTTTTAGAATCAGAACGCATAGCGTTCTGGAAGAATGAGTCAGTTTTAAGGTTTTCATCTGAAAAATAATACTCCAACTGTTTAATTAGTGAACTCTTAGTCTCTTCGGATATTATCTGTTCATCAGTTCTAATCTTTTTTGATTCGCATCTTCCTCCAACAGGAGAAGGTGAACGAGAATGGGGTCTCTTAATTTCAGTCATTTTTTTAAACTTTAAATCGTTTTGTAAAAAATTACTTTTTGACTCGCGCGCAGACGTTAAGTAATAATTAAATAGATTATAGCTCCAACTAAAAAAGGGAAAAAAAGAAAAAAAATATTCCTCAAAATGAAAAAAGTATTATCTAAAACTTGGTTGGCATTATCTACTGTTCTTGTTTTTTTCTAGAAATAAATAAACAAAAATTATATAGTCTAAATTGGCAGTTCGGCCAACGCTTCAGGCTAGACAAAATAGCATATTTTTCTACTGTATATTAAACCAATCACTTAAAACTCTGTTCCCCAATATCCGGCCAATTAAAGATTCCCCATGTAAGACAATACGTATTGGCACCGGACAATATAATGGCGCCTGAATATATGTCTCAAATTTTAATTAATATTTATCAGGTAAACTTATGTTAAAGGCAATTGGAGGATACACTATTATCAATGTCTACGTACAGATCTTAAGTATTGCTTGGAATACACGTTATTAATGCATAGCTGGAGAGAGAGTAACGTATAGAGGGGTAGCAAATTCTTATGGTTTCTAGTGACTGATACTAGCATAAAAATATACATTTTACATACAAGACATCTATATATATGCCAGTAATAGCAAAAATTAATTTTATGGCGGCTATTCAATGCATTATTAAACTTGTCAATTTATGTGTCGGTTTCCAAAGTTTTAATTAATTTTGAAAACTACATTAATACTCTAGGAACTTTAATTATCTAGAGTTTTTTGAATGTTCGCATATATATTTAAATATGGAGAGTGAAAGCCGTATGAATAATGATGAGGCAGTGCTGTTTCAAGAACAAGATTTAAACAAGACGGAGTCAAGTGTACAGTCACCAAATTTTGAATCGCGTGAAACATTTACTGCCGAGGATAACTTTGACGATAACTGTAGTAGCACAACTGGAGCCAGTGGTTGTAGGGATAATTCGGTATCTCCTCAAAGATTTTCTGGCATTGAACATGATGCGGGTGCTAGAAATACCTCCATATCTAGAGCCAATCATATTGAAATCGAGTTTCGTGGTTCAGACCCATATAATAATAGTGACGATAACGTCGTGAATTTCAATGTGAATACCATGGAATCAGTAAAGAATAATTCGTCTAATAATGATATAAAACCATTAGATACTATGATAAATGTTTCTAATATAGAATTGATTAATGCTAAACATGATGAAAATATAGACAAATCAAGTAGTGGGCCTAACATATCTAATATAATGGATGATGGTTCATCTTCTACCGAATTTCTTTCTAGACAAAGAGCCTTAGACAGGGCTAATGTCTTCTTAAGATGGAACTTAGCTCCTTCTAAACAGCAGGTTGCAGAATTCTTAGAAATGGCTCAAGGGAAATTGAATTTAAGCATGGTTTCTGAGAAAGGGTATGACTACTGTTTACTATATTTTGAACTGCTTCGGGATGGACTAATTAATGGAAATTTATGGCGTGAAACAACAGTAGAAGAGCTACTTTCCGCGATAAATGAAGCACGTCAAACTTTAAACGGCGATGTAACTCCTCCCCAGAACATCAAAAAACGCAGAGTTAACAACACCCTGCATGATGACAATTCTTCATCTTATAATTCCAAAAATATCGAAAATGGGAAAATCCCACTACACGTGTTAACAAAAGTAACTAAACACAATCCTGAATTCGATGATACAAACTCGGAACTTCAAGAAACACCCGTAAATTATTTTGGTTTGGAAAGAAATAATAGATGCGATGAAACAGACGACAGGCAAGTAGATAATGAAAATATTGATAACTCATTTAATAGCTTAGAATGGCAAGGTGTGAACAGTACTAGTAGCAAAGCGAGTGATATTAGTGTTGAAAGCAGCTGTTTGAATTTAAACAAAGATACGGCTGCAGATTCCAATAGAGGTGGAAGTGACAGCGATGACACAGGAGATAATATACAAGACAATGAAGGTAATATTTCCTCTAAACAAGATGCAATGAATCGCCTTTTAAATCCAAAGTCTGGATGTAAGGGAGTTTCATGGTCAAATCGTCAAATGGCATGGCTTGCATTTTGGAAAGAGGATAATCAAAGGAGATCAAAGACATTTTCTGCAAGAAAGCTTGGGTTCGAAGAGGCACAAAGAAGAGCTATAGAATTTTTACGTCGCAAAAGAGAAGAGGTTAGAATGAAGACTCAGGCACATTTATATGAAGAACTACCTAGGGTAGGCACTGCATCTATTAATTCATCAGGTGATAATGCTGGTATTAAAACACCTAGTAGGCGAAATTACTCGAATTCAAATGCCACAACAACTGCAACCCCTGCAACTCCCGTAACACCATCATTAGATTTAGAGCAATACTCCAACACCATGCATCAATTTATTCCAGGATTTGATGACTCTTCTAGAAACTTAATGTCTGGCGCTGGTTCTATATTTAACACAACAGGAAACATACTGCCAAACAATATTCCATCTATTATTAATCATGGTAATGGAATTCAACAGAATATGATTCAATCAAATGTTGGTCAACCTGGTATATTAACAGCGGCTGCCGCAGCTGCAGCTCAGCAAATGGGATTGCCGTTTCACCTTGCCGCTATATCATCCATGGCAGGAGGTGGTATTCCAATTGACCCTGCAATTTCCGCAACAGTCGCTGCTGCAACAGGCATGAACATTGGCGTCCAAGCACCTCCACAAAATCAAGCCAATTCTATTAACGGTTTTACTCATGCTGCTCTTATGGCTGCTAATCCGTTCTTTATGTTTGGTGCAGCAGCTGCCGCTGCTGCAGCTGCCGCAGTTGGTTCTGGTAACAGTAATGTAGGATCTAGCCACTCGGGCTCACATTTTCCGTGGCAACAATTTCAGAATGGAGGAATTGGATCCTTGGTTCAAAATCCAATGCAGGTAGATAGAAGAGAAATGTCTTTATCTATGCCAACAAATAATAGCTTTAGTATATATCCACCAGAAATGAGGTCAGGTGCTAAAGGAGATTCATCGGAGTTCAACACACACTCCTCAATAGAGAGGGTGGACAAGCACAATGAAGGTGGAGATAAAACTTTAATTTGTGAACCAAAAGTAGAAGCTATAGTTAACGATGTTACTGAATCCCTAACGGATAATATCAAATCAATACCGAAAATCGAGGATGGTGCAGGCTCAATTACCGCCCTTTAGGTTATGTCATACTTGAACTCGATGTTTGCAGGCATTTTAATCGCGCCGACTCCATTTTTAATTACATTTTTTTGCTGTTATAGCTTTAAATTGCACTATTATAATTTATTGCATTTTTACTCATTAAATTAGTATATTATTTTAACATTTAGAAATAATTAGTTCTATCATCCCCCACTCTATTTAATGTAACTTATTGTATTTAAAATATATCCTACTAAAACTGATATTAATGCCACAGTGGCAGTATTTTAGCATTAATTAAAATACTCTTCAACGCCGGATTGTGTGTACGCCAGAAGTGAGTGCACACTATTGAAAATGTTGTGGAAAGGCAATTCTGATTAACAATAAATAAGAAATAATTTATCTCAGTTAAATATTACATTGATTTAAGATGCCCGAAAAAGGAGGAGTTGTGCTAAAAATTAAACACTCTGCGGAAAACTACAATGAAGACAAAAAAGATGGTAAGGCAGCAGCAAAAAATCAAATAGAGATAGAGCAGAATGCAGCCAAGGCTATTATGAACCTAAGGCACCGGAGAGATTGCAATGGAGAGGTAACAAGATTTTCTTGGTGTAGTGATCCACTTTGTAGAATGTGGTATGATATGACTCAATTTTTCGGTTTTTTGGGAGATGATATCATTGATACAGACATTGATAATGCAATAATTTCTGTGGCAGATGGAGGTAATGGCATATATGAAAGACTAATCGTCCTTGGCTATAGGATACTGGATGCAACAGGAAAAGAATATGCAGTAAAAAAATATATGAGTTCAGGAATCGACGGATTACCTAGGGAGTTTAACAAAATAGTAGGAGAATCAAATAGGAAACTACTAATTTTTTTAAAGATGCGTTGGCTAAGCAATAGTATATGCTCTATTGAGTGTCTATCTAAGTTTGCAAAGCGATATTGTCACTACTGTAAAGCAGAGCTGAGCTCAGATGCAAATAAATGGGACGATATTAAATTATCAAAATATGTTAAGTTTTGTATTTCATTTTGTATTTATGGGCAGGGACTAGTAGACTGGAATAACCCATTGAATGTAGAAAACAAGCTTTGTCAGAGATTTCCCTGGCTAGAGGTCTTGATAAGAAGTATGGATATGAGCATTTTAAATCCCTCAATACAAGATGATGGAAAGTTTCTCTCTGCTGAAGGTATAAGAAATGCAAAGATATTGGGGATTTTGTGTAGGCACTTTGGTTATAGTAAGTTAAAAAAGGACATTCCACCAAGAATTTTATTTGCACTCAATACAACAGAGGGATCACAATTGCCAGAGGAAAAGACTGGTCAGATGATATTTAGTCACTACATTAGTCATTATTTTAAGGCAGTTGCCACTGAGCATGGATTTGCAGGTGTTGACATATTACATTGGGTTGAGAAGGAGAAAAATATTTTATTACAAAGCAATGCCGTAGAGTTGTTTGCATTAATTGACCTAGAACTTGGAGAAATATATTCTAACGGAGCGCTATCAAAAATGGAAGACAGACTTTCAAGATACAGAGGATTATTTTTTTCATTAATTGCAAATATGTTTGTTCTATGTGAAGATGACAAAAGCGCTCAAATTTGGTTGCAAGAGTTAGTTACATGCGTTCGGCAAGTACAGCTTTATATCATCGAATTTCATGAATTCATTAATTCTGAATCTTCGCAGAAAATTAATATTATTCCTCAAAACGAAATTTTCACAATTTCAGAAACTTCCCTCGATCACACACATGTACCTGACATTTTTGTTGACTTAGAACATGAAGAGATTACATCATTTATTGGTTTACTTGAGAAGTGTAGGTCTATAGAGATAGCAGATACCTTAAAAGAATTAATATCGAACTCGAGGAACTGTATTAATGTTGTAACTGATATCGTTGCTACTCCACAAAGATGGATTAAGGATGGTATAGTTAAAATTGCAAAGTTTTCTAAGCATGAAGTTAGGAAGAAAGTTAGAGACTGTAGTAACTTTAACTTTTTAGAAACGTGTGATATTAAATCAGAAAACTCTGAGTCAGATAGCAATAAATCAGAAGGCAACACATTAGAAAACATCGAGCAAGAAAGCTCAGCTAACCCGGCCCAAAAAAAATGCATAGCCCGAACTAAAAACCCTCCATCTAGAGGAAGAAAGCAAAGTATCTCTGAAAAAAAGATATTCTTGCATGAAGAGCCAATGGGTTCAAAGAATATTCATTGCGCAGAAGCACTAGGACCAATTTTGAAACCGGTTGCATTTAAAACTACCGATGACAACGGCATTGAAATTCAGCCGATATCCCTAACATTTGTCGACGAGGATGGAAACCCAGTTCACTATACATTAAACCCAAATAATAGTAGCATCCCAAGTGGTCAGATAAAGCCAGTTGATGAAATAATTAATGAAAATACAAAAGACAATTCAAAGGTTAGGAGCGGAAGCACAACACCTAAAAGTAGGTCACTGCAGGTTTTTTCAAGAAATATTGGTAGAAGTAGGTCACCAAATCAGAGAAATTTTGAGAGAAGGGAGCACGGAGTATTTATATGTGGTGATACTCATCAGCAGAAAGAGAGAGATCAAAGTCCAATAAAAGTATATAGAGATGGAAGGGACTACACTCAGTATGCAAGAGGTAATTTGAATGGCTTTTCCAAAAATAGCTATTTTGCAAGTTCAAACATATATTATTAAAGTAGCTAGAAAATAACATATAATTTGAATACTTTAAGGAATTAATTTTTAATCGGATAATTCACCGATATGTTTGTTTAAAAATGGGTTCTCGTTTAATTATGTGCAAATTGCAGGTATTAAATGATGAACAACAATTCATTTTCTATGCAAAATAAACCTGTAAGAATATTTAATTTTTTTTGCTTATACGAAGTACATGTAATTATTCTTGGGGGGGAGGAATTATTCATTAGGTTCAACTGGAAGATGAAAAATAATATTCAATCACGAGCCACATAATATGATAAATAAATTTACAGGTAGTCGTTATACCTGCTTTGGAAAACTATTTAATATTTTAAAAATATCTTCACAATTAGTAGTCTCTGAAAAAAAAACAGGCTTAATTTGGGCATCGTATATTAAAGATAAAGGCATTAATGAAATTGGTATTTTAAAACGAAAATGCTCTGAAAACAGTGACATTATATTAGTTAATGCTACGAATTCAAAATATAAAGGATATTATCAACAACCTAAGGAAATGCTCCACCAAATTGAAAAAAAAATGCCAACAAATAGTGCGGCCAGGTTATTAAACGTGAGCAACTTGGCATTAAAAATCCTATTTGGATCTGTAAAAGAGGCATTTGGCGATTATAGGCAGGGAAGTGGGTTTTCTTTGAAGAAAAATCTACTAGTTGATGAAAATTTAGATTTGGTTAATAATACAGTGAGATTACTGAGGGGGGTGGCCCTTAAGCTTGCTCAAATAGTTGATCTGCATAATTTAAACCTTCCTTCTGAGTTATCAAATGCATTAAATGATGCAAAAAAAAATGCATTTGCGATTCCAAGAGACCAAGTACATACGTTAATGCAGTCGGAACTGGGGGTGAATTGGAGAGAGCACTTTAATAGTTTTAGTGATCTTCCATTTGCAGCAGCTTCTATTGGCCAAGTACATAGTGGCGTGTTAGTAGACGGAGAGCCTGTTGCTGTGAAGATTCAATACCCAAATATAGAGAATGCAATTTTATCCGACCTAAATTTGCTTCAGTTTGTTGGCAATTATTTGCGACTTTTCCCTAAAGGGTTATATATAAATGAATTGTTAGCTGAATTAAGAAAAGAATTGATTTCAGAATGCAATTACGAAAATGAGCTTTTAAATTTGAATTACTACAAAGAAAGAATCATTCCTACAATGGATATATATAACTTAAAATTAACATTTTATGTACCAAATGCATATGAGCATCTTTCTACGTCAAAAGTATTAACTACCGAAAATGTGAGTTCAGAAAACATTATTGAAGTTTCAACTTTGTTTCAGGATCAAAAGAAGGATGGATTTGATCTGATAAATAGTAAGGGGCTAAGAAATTCGATTGCAGAGTCATTTCTTTACTTGACGTTACATGAACTGTTTATGTTTAGAACACTACAAACCGATCCAAACCCTGCTAATTTTTTGGTTGATTTAAATAACAGACGGATAATATTATTAGATTTTGGTGCAGTAAGGTCATATTCTAAGGAGTTTGTAGATGACTACATCAAGATGATAAAGATCGCGATTAGTGGATCAGAAGATGAAATAATAAGGCAATTAAAAAAAATGAAGTTTATTTTGGGAACAGAGAGTATGGATTTTATTAAGTTGCACGTCAATGCAATACAAATGATATCTGAAATGTTTAAGCCTCGTTCATCAAAATTCGATTTTTCCAGGAGTAAAGTAGCTAAGAATATTGCAAATATGATTCCAAATATTTTAATGGAAAGAAAAACGCCTCCACTTTCCGAAATATATTCATTACACAGACGCATTGCTGGCTTCTTTGTAATATGTAGTCGCCTTGGAGCGGAGATAGATTCACATAAAATATTCAACCAAGTCTTAGAAAGATATGGAGGATTTATGTCCGTATCAAACTAGATCTACATTTATCAGAGTTAATGGAGTCAATATATGGTTTATATTAAAAACGATTCACTGGACATTGATAGATTATGTAAGCTTGCTGCAAACATGCAAACATTAAATAGTGATGCTTGCTCGGACAAATTACTCAAACTTAAAGTTTGCGTTAGAGTCCGGGTTATACTTAAATTCAGGCTCTGTATTATTAATTGTGTCAAATATCTCTTCGTGATCATCTTCATATTCATACGGAAAATATGAAACAATGATGTGGAATGCTTTCTCGTAAATAGCCTTTGAAGGTGCCTCTTGAAGCTTCTCTAGTCTAGATAGTCCATAGGCTTGTTCCACAAGGGCACAGTACGGATTTTCTTGAAGCCCACGCTCATGCTGCCGTATTGCGCCTGTCTTCAAAATGTTCTCAATTGCCTCTAGAGCAACGTTAATTACTTTTGCATCTTCGATACTAAGTAAATCACACAGTGGCTTGATCACACCCTGGCTTACTAGATAATCAATTTGTTCAGGGGTACCTCCAGTTGTAGCGTTGGAGATTGCCCATGCAGCCTCTTTCTTAACATCGAATTCTGCTGTGTTAAGAAGATTAACAAGTGGAAGAATCAAACCATTATCAATTATTTCTTGGATTTGCTCTTTATTTCCTGCTGTAATGTTTGAAACTGTCCAGCAAGCCTCTTTTCTAATTACTTTCTTTGGAGATGACAATAGTTGCAAAAGATATCGTGCAGCACCACATGACAAAACCATCTGTGTTTGCCTATCATCGCCTGTTACAATATTACCAACGCATCTCAGTGCAGGAGTTTGAACAAGAGGTGAAGGGTGGCCCAAAAGTTCAACGAGCCTCGGGCACGCCTCACTTCTTAATACAGCCTCTACACGATCATTCGGTCCATCTGAAATATAGCTAAGCGCCCAACATGCATCGGTCATCACCTCTAAATCAGAAAAATACAGAAGCCTACATAAAACTGGTAAGGAAGGAGAGACCATTTCAAATGGTGGTGGTGGTCTTCCTCTACAGAGGTTATTAACTGTCCAAGTTGCCGTCCTTAATATGCTTGTTCTACCACTGACTTTTCCACTTGTATTTTGTGGTTTTGCATCCATTTGCTCATTGTTCATTGGCCCAATCTCCAATGCGATTAGCTGCAAAATTGGCGTAAGCGCACCTGCCCTTAATACCAGGTCACGGCAATTTGCAGAGTCACCCGCAATATTACCAAGCGTCCAAATAGCTTGTTCTTTAACTTCAAGCTTAGGACTATTTAGAAGCTCCACGCATTTTGGGATGGATCCATGCCTAACAACTTCACAGGTTTGTTCAGTGGTACCAGAAGAAATATTTGTCAATGTCCATGCAGCTTCAAATTGGAGGTTTGGATGATCATAGTCACCTAGAAATTGAACTAGTCTAGGTATTACCCCAGCATCAATTACTGCTTGGATTGGGGGATTGTGTTCTCTAGAGAGCAACCTTCTAAGACCTTGTGTGGCCTCAAACTGAGTATTGAACTCAGCGCTCATTATTCCTTGAGATAGTGCCGGAATATGCTCAACTCCATACATATTTCCTGTTTGGGAGCTCATACCCATTGATATATCGTTTTTCTCCCCATCGTTCCCCTGTCGTCTCTTGCTCAGCTGTTCATCTCGCTGTTGTTTCCGAATTTGTGCCTGTTGCTCCTCACGTTTCCTTCTTGGGTCATCAAAAGTTTTTTTATAAGCCTTTTTATGGGTCTCCAATTTGTCCATTGTTTCAATTGCCCAAATTATGATCCTATTTTAAGCCCACAATTAACTGTTATTCGCATTTACCAATAAAAAGTGTAACAGTGTGGCGGCAAGTATCCCTCAAGAATTTCTAATTGGCTAAGTTAAATTATTAATTGAACATAATACCTCCATTCCCACCAATATAATATAGTCATGTGCCGCCAACAAATCTTAAATGTGAAAAGAAGTTTTGATTTACACTATTATTCTTGTGCAAATAAACCATGAAGGATGTATCTGCCATCAGCGAGCTGATGGGGTCATATCTCCTGAAAGGTTGGATAATGTTAGGTGATGCATGCCCGTCAGTAAGTATCTATAGTATTCCAGTATTTTCCTAACTAATTTAGTGTGAAGAAGTACCTTTGTTAGAGGACCCTTCAAACAGACTTAAATACTGCATGAAGTGCTCCCCGCCTATAAAGTTTGGTCGGAATTCAGACAAATCAGATAGGGCATTGGAGTCAACAAATGATGAAGGAAAGTGTCTATCTCTCATAAAGAGTCAACCAACTAGTAATATAAAAGAGAGCGATAAGGCTTTTAAGGAAACCTTAGAAGAGAACGTCAATTACATGATATTGGAAACTTCAAAGATAGGCACACATGCATTGAATAGCAGAGATGTCCCTTTAGAGAAAAGGTAAGTTATTTGTTCAGAATACAATAACTTTAATCGCTTAAAGATTAGAGATTGTTGGCAAGGCAGCCGAAACCATTCAAAAATTACTCAGTATACGCGTTCAAGAATATAATTAAGAGGTGGAATTAATATCCCAATAGTTTCATTAATAAATCCGAGTTTGCAAATTGCAATCATTATCTTTCATCCTTCTGCTGCGCTGCTTTGATAAATGCTTCTTCAACCTTCCTTCTTGCATCTGGCCTATCACCACTCTCTTCTCTCTGTTGATTGGAAGTATTTGCTACGGATTGGAAGATTGAACCAAGCTCAATGAGGGCCAAAGCTCTTTGCTTTCTTACTTTAAGATCTACACCCATGTCCTTCACAAGTTTTTTTGCTACAGTCCTTATTGTATCCTCTATATCCATAATCGTAATTTGCAACATTGTGTCCAATATCAACGGCAATGTTTCTTCAAACTGTTTTTGCGTCTTCTCAGAGTCCTCCGGACTTTGATCTCCGTTTGTTTCATCTTGTCGTTCATCACCATCTCCACTTGATTGCTTTTTCTTCATTGATGATTGAAGACTCTGAGCTGCCATGGCAGTTTTAATAGCGGTGGATGCCATCTTCCAAGTTGATGCAACATTCCTTGTTTTAGCTTGAAATTTGGCATACTTACCCCCAATTCCAAGAAAAGTATCAATTTTTCCTAGGTATTGGGATCCATAGTTCTCGTAACTCCAGCCAATTGCCTCGACCATTGCGTCGCAAAATGAATTATTACATAAGCTCTTAGCCTCTTGAGAAATCTCTTCTCTCCATTGATTAAGAATTTCTGAAGTTTCAATAGGGGTAGAATTCTCAGCATCGAACTCATTCAGAACAGGAGCAATTTTTTTCCTCATTTCAACGGCAAGCAAAATGGTTCTTTTACTTTGCTCGTTATCAATTGTCTGTTCCATTTCATTGGAACCATTAAATCCATTCTGACTACCATTATTGGTAGCGATTTCCACAAGAGAAACCATTTTAAGCTTCCCAACATATTTCTCTAGACTATCAGATCCAAATAAAATAGTGAAAATCAAGCTTGAATCTATAACAGGCATATCATATGTAGCTCCAATACCATACTCATCATATCTTTTTCTACGTTCTGGATCTGCAAGTATTTGGTAGGCCTCACCCAATTTTTGAAATTTTTCTTTAGCATCTGCATCATCTGGATTTTTATCTGGATGATACTGCTTTGCCTTCCTATAGTATTGTCTTCGAATTTCGTCTGCGCTCGCATTTGGCGAAACGGATAATAAGTCATAATACGTCGTATCTGCAACATGCTTCAAAGGAGCTCCTGTGGATTCTCTTTTAACATAATCATCAGATTCATCATTATTCTTTTGTGAAGATTTTGCCACCTTTTCGTTTAGTTGTTTAACATCGTCATCTAATGAGTAGTAGTATTCAATCCATTGCCTATTTTTTTTATCCCACTTTCTTCCTTTGTTGCTTTCGGAAATAGCTTCTGGAGTGTTTGCCACTCCTCTAGCCATTTGGTATCCTGCAACTCCAACAGCTGTTACGGGTAGGGCAACTGCAGCAACAAGTCCAGCACCCATTCCCTTAAAAAACCCAGCAACACCCTCAGTGGCAGCACCAACAACTGGGGCAGCAACTAATGTTGCAACACCAGCAGCAACCCCCTTTCCTACAGTCTTCATTCCACTGCTAAAACCAGCCATTGCATCCCTTGGGCGTCTTGTGGAGAACAACCCACCTAGCACACCATCATCCGTATAAAACAGGGAGTTAATATCTTCACCAGTTGCATTTCCTGTTCCTGACCTAAGTGCCAATTGATACCAAGAGGAGGTTGAGTCATCAAATGAAGTACTTCCAGGCTCAATTTTAGAATATCTTTGGTCGTACGGTAATTCCTCTACGTTTACCTCTGATTTTGATCTTTCATCCGGACCATCGCATTCAACTGCAGCTGACGAAACAATTTCTGGCAAGAATGCGCCATCACTCACATTTGTTTGCTCCTGCTCCATTGTTATCGTAAGATTAAATTATTTGCCTCATAAAAAGATAGTTTTGTTGGACTTATCAGCAGACACATTGGCGCCAAAGTATCATTATCTCGCAGGATAGTTAAATTTTGCATGGGTAATAAAGAACTAATAAAATGCAAAAAAAAAACAATAGTACTTATGCACCGAATATAACCTATTTATCTGTCTCTTTACCTATAATATCAATATCTTCTAGTGAAAGGTCACGTCCAGTTGACAATCTTTTGCAAATTGCCTTGTGTAAACACTAAATTAGTTAAAAATCATATCGTATATTTATATATAGGCACAACTTACGGATAGTGTCAAGGCCTCCCCTCTGGCCTTGTCGTTCTGCTCATCTAAAAGCTTAAACAAATTCATTAACCAAGTATTTGGTGACTTCCCCTCGTCAATATGACTACCAATAATAATACGAACAAAGCTTAATAACTATATAAACTCACTTTATAAACCCTAGTGGGATTTCAACTTTTGATAGTGCTGAGTCCGACAATATTCCCTGTGCATTCACCAATAGATTAATGTATTCCTGGCTAAATGAAATTTATTATTATATAATAAAATGGGATATCTAACTTACACACCGTTTTTTAATTTATCTGGATTATCTGCGCCCACGTGATTGTTTGGGGTAACTATTTCATTTGTGATATTCGTCAAATTTCTTATGATGTCAATGTAACATTCTAGAAGAGGATCTATAGAGGCCTTGCTTTCCATGACGGAGAATGAATTTCAGAGATTAACCCAATACTCCTATATGTTAAATTCAAATATTTCTTGTAGCCACCCTTGATGTGTACTATCATAGAGTTATTCTTGATTTAATAAATTTCATAAAGCGCAAAGCATATTTATCAGGCGGGACTGCTGAAATGCCATTTGATGACCTAATTGTTATGGTTTTATAAAGCCTCTCAAGCTTCTTTACAGTATTCCAAGTTGAAAAGAAGTCGATGAATCCCAAATAATAAACCTTCTTTTTGTCGGAGGAGAGAATCCCAACGAATCTTCGGCTACTCTCATTTTCGATGAGCGAACTAATATTTTGGGACTCATCTTCGACATAATGTATTCCAATAAGGAGTGAGTAATCCATGATATTATAGAGCTCAAAAAACCGACAGTCGATTTCTAGCTGCTTCAACAAATCAACTTGATTTTGTTGATCAATGAACAACATTTCCTTATTATTTTTCATATCTAACTCTTTTAAAGCAATTGTTTTATCTTCTTGAAGAATTGAGGGAGTTGACCTTCCTATCCAGCTTCCCTTAATATCATATCTCCTGTGGATTTCTACTGGAGTATGAAAAATGTTTTCCATTACGATAAAAAAAATTTTGTGTATTTTGCTTTTTCTTATCATGGAGTTGTTACTACTAGATATTTGCTCCCTTAAGGTATTGAGTGGCTGTAGAAGAGGTTTCTTAAATCGGAGTGCGTGGAGTCCGTAAATTCTCGTTATTAGGCTGTTTTTATTTTTTTCAATGTGGTTATAATACTTGTTCAGAATACTTCTAAAGAATGTAGCCGTTTTTTTTTCTACTGTCTTTATTAAAAACCTCCCATCTGTAGTGTAGTAGAAAAATGCACCCGACTTCCCTTCACTACATAATTCATTCATGGATGATAAGTTTCCTAATACCATATTTCCTAGCAGTTGTTCAGGACCGACACTTCTTACATACGATTCAGGAGAAACGTTGCATATTTCCCTAATCTTTCTAAATACCATTGGATTATAATCTATGAATTGTACTGGTTTTACGAATCCTCTACAATCGCTGGTTTTTTGTGCTGAGATGTTTGATTTAGCACCTGACTGCTTTGAATCCCTAGGGATTATAAAGAATTTTTCCTTCATGATAAAATCGTAATCTGCTACATTTCTATTTGGTTCAGAATAAACTCTTCCTATTGCCAGCCGCATTCCAACCATCATGTTTAATACAGTGTTCCAACTTTCATGCCCGATATACACAATGTATCCTTTATTTCTTTTTATTTGAGTATTCATCACATTTAAGGGCGAATCCTTATCCAAATTGGAACACTTTGATTTCATTAATGACGTATTTGACCTTAAGCTCCTAATTTTAATCTTGCTAGGCCCTTTCCCCATGCTTTGAAACCCTCCACTTATATTACTTTTGTGCATATATATATGTGCAAATGATGTTCGTCTACGATTATTATTATTGTTATTATTATTATAGTTATGCCTACTGCATTCAACATTACTAGTTGACTTGTGCATAAAGGTTTTTTTAATCATCTCGCTTGCGGATAAACGATGCTTTGTATTTGGAGCGACATTACCTTTATTGATATACATTTTTCTACGATTATAGACCCTTTTGATTATACCAGAATGAATGCTACCATTAAACAATGTGGCTTGGGATGATTGATGCTTGTTTTGCAAAGATATGCCTCTTTTGTATATTGAATCTAATGTTTCGATGTTGTGATTTAAAACATTTTTTAACACCAACATATCACTTATAAATAAGTGGAAAGCCTTATTTTGATCAATTAATTTACTTTCTTGTTCAAGAATATCTGATTCACTGTTTAAATCAAAAAACATGCAATTTAACATATGATCTTCACCAGGAATATTTATCCATTTCTCTAGGGTATTAAGCGAATTAACAGTTTCCTGCCTCATACTTTTAATATCATCTAGAAAACTGGAAGGACTTATTCTACGTTGTAAAATAGATTCTTTTTCAATAGATTCCATATACTCTGCTCCGTCAGACAGTAATTTATTTGAATTGTTGTTCGACTCATAAATTTGAGATTTTTTGCCATCAAGCTCATATGACTCGAGTACATTTGGAGTTATTATTCCAAAAAATGAAAGAAACTCTGGGGAGTCCTGAATTGCCATCTTGTAACTTTCAAAATATATTTTTGATTCAACATCTCCTTCTTTCAATGTAGAATAATGCATAAAAAAATTTTTTATTTCTTGATCTGAAACACTTAAAATATGTGGGCCAACAAGCATGTACCTGGCATTATCAATCACTCTAATTGACTTTAATAGGTTTTCAAAGGTTATACCATCGTCTAGATTCATATAATCTCCTTTTATAATTCTGTATGAAAATTTAGCCTTTTCGTCAAAATTTTCGGAGATCATTATCGCGAGAGATCTACCGAATTCATAGAATTCGAGCAGGTTGTTATTATCAGTATCCATTGCATTAAAAATCATCTGAGAGAGTAGATCATTGTCTAGCAGCCCTAAGACCACTCTGAACCTTCGAATGTCCATAAATCCTATAATTTTAATGTAAAGTTCAATGAATTTTGAAAAATTAAACACAATACAAATGTTAAGAGGTGATAATCAAGACAAGAGGAAATAAAACTTACCATTATCTGAATTCGAGATAAATGTGTTATAAAAATCCTTAATCTGCTTTGTGGACAAACCCGTTTCTTTTTGGATTTTTGAAAAAGCATCTTCCCTATACTTGCGGCTTGAGTGATTCTTCTTAAGAAGCCTAGCTTTATGCATGAGTATAACTGAATTGATATTACATTACATACAGATTGAGGTATGTTACATTCGTTCTAAATAAGTTCCTAATTATTAGATACATTACAACAAAAGATATGTAAGCCCACTAGGCGGGAGCCAACATTTAATAACCATGTAAGCTGGGTTTTGTCAAATAAGTTTAAGAAAAGTAGGAATAAAAATTACAGCAAAGCATCGTAACAGATGAACTAAATTAAATATTTATGTTTATCAAAACCCTACGCATAACATTAACTATTTTGTATTGTGTCTACTTATCGACGATAGCTTATCGTCCTGAACATGTGCGGATTTGCTGAATTGAACAGGTTTTTTACTTGCAATAATTTGGTACTGACCCTCTCCCCTTATCATAGCATTTAGTGGTATTCTCACTGTTTGGCTATTTACAAGCCACATGAGGACTCGCCCAATGTAGCTCGAGGAGCTTTTAGAATTAATCTGTTTTCAATTATTATTCATTTCTAAACTTGCAATAATTGCTTACCTTTGATAAAAATGGTTCTACTTCTGTCTTCAAGGAGTAGATAACGTTAGTTGTGATATTATGTTGCTTGACGATTTGGAATCCAGTATTTGTGATTGTATCCTAACAATGTACTTAGTCAATATCCGGAGTACCATGGGGTCAACTTACCTTTATATCTGGCCAAGCAATTGTAGGGGAAATATCTGCAAAAAGCATCATCCCACCTGGCTTTAGTAGCTCAAACACCCCCTTGACAAATTTATCAAAATTTGGATAGCAGTGAGCAGACTCAACGTTCAATACAATGTCGAAGGACCCTGGGGCAAAATAGTTCTCAAGCTCCATACTACTTCCAACATAAAATACTTTATTTCCCGCAGGAATTAAGTCACTCTTATATACCTGCCTGCAAACATCTATTCCTTCGTCGCTAATGTCAATTCCAGCATATGACTTGGGCTCAGCAACACTACAAACAACAACTGATCCTCCTCCTCTACCGCAACCCACCTCTAGAATAGACTTTCCTTTCAATTCACTATCATATGTAGATAACACGGCGGCGTAAAGCTGTACTGAGTTCCAAACATTGTTGAAATTTTCTGGAGACTCTTTCTTTAATTTGTCCAGCTTTGACTCAATGAACTTGTCTAATTCACTGTTCTCCGGTGGACTATGAGGGGTCTTAATTGCATATCCATAATTCATAAATGAAACATCAATGTTAGAAGTATATTGTAACTTTGTGAACAACGAATTGCATGCATTGTAACAAAACCTCCAAAAGGACGGAGCAATATTTAGTAATGACTTTAAGTGCCAGTATGTTAACCAAACGAATGTCAGTATTGAATCAACTATTGTTATTAGTTTCATTCTTGTTCAATACTCCCTAATTTGAATAAATTCCTAGTAACTTTTTTTCAAAAAATCAGTGAATGTTATTTTAAATATACAGATAAGCTCGAAGTACATAGTTAATCGAGCGATGACCCTCGTCAATCTATAAAAAGAACGATCATAACTCAACAAATTAAATTAGACCAAAATTAGTGTAGATGTTAGATAAATAATATCACATTGAAATTTAGTGAGCTAATAAATAAAAAAAAATATTTTAAATGCATAAATTGCATGCACTGTTTTTTTGGGTGTGCCATAAAATTTAAATTGTTTAAAAATACGAATTTAACAGCCAGTCACATTATCTAGAATTAAACATTATGTTGAGATATTTTATTCATTTCAACGATTGCAAGTAAAAGCAATTTCTCAAAAATGTCCAAATTAAACAAAGACTTTCCCGCGAAAATTTGAGTAGAAAATCATCACCTCACAGTACGTTTAAAAATATGTCTATACGAAATGAAAGTGAGGTAAAGTGAGAAAAGCAAGAAGTACATTTTTATTAGTTAGTTTTTTCCCTTAGAAATTTTATTGGAAAGTTTTGCATAGTGAATGTGGCAACTAATTAATAATATGCAGAATAGAAGATGAACATTTCACGCCCTGGATCATCAAAAGTTAGAACTAATGAGCAGTTTAGTACTAATGGAAAGAACAAACTAAATAGAACAAAAATTACAGTAGTTGTAAGGAAAAGACCCCTTACTGACAATGAGATTGCGAGGAATGACATTGATGTGGTGGAGGCAGTGGGAGATGAAAACACAATATATGTTCACGAGCTTAAAACAAAAGTGGATTGCACTAAATATATCGACAAACATTCTTATACTTTTGATCGGGTTTACAATGAACAAGTTAATAATAGGGAGTTGTATGAAGATATTATTCGCCCATTAACTGAAAATATTTTTACTCCTGGATTTAAATGCTCCTGTTTTGCCTATGGCCAAACAGGAAGCGGAAAGACTTACACTATGATGGGGAGTGAGAATACTGCATGCTCGAGTGGTTTGCAAGGAAGAACAGAACATGAACTTGGAATTTTTGAATTAGCTGTAAATAATATTTTTGAGCTTCTAGAGCAAAGTGAACATGAAAATAAAGAAGTGTACGTATCATTTTTCGAAATTTATTGTGATAAGTTATACGATCTACTAAATAACCAAAAGCTTGTGAGTGCAATGGAAAACAGCAAACGTGAAGTAGTTGTTAAGGACTTAACAGAAAGGCTAATAAAAACACGTGAGGATTTATTATCAGTTATTAGCAAGGGGTTAGAATATAGAAGAACTGCGCAAAACAGTATGAATGATATGTCATCTAGATCACATGCAATTCTGCAAATTGAAATTAGATCCAGAATAATTTCTACTATGAAGGAGACCTCTCTCCAATCTCCACTATCGCCAAAATTTATAACATATGGTAAAATGGTATTTATCGATTTAGCTGGAAGTGAAAGAGGTGCTGATACAGTACACAGTACAAGACAAACCCAACAAGATGGAGCTGGAATAAATCGCTCTTTGCTTGCATTAAAAGAGTGTATCCGTGCTCTGCATGACCAACAAAGTAGCCATGTTCCCTTTAGGCAATCTGAGTTGACCAAAGTTCTCAAGGATGTATTTGTTGGGAATGCACACTCCGTAATGATCGCAAATATAGGCCCATGCTACTCTTGTTCTGAACAAACTTTGAATACCCTCCGATATGCTCACAGAGTAAAGGAATTAAGGAAAAAGTCTATTCACAGATCTGACACATTTCATAGTGATAAATACGTCTCTAAGCATCCTTTCTCTAGGAAAACAACAGCTCCTGCAAGCGTTTTTAAAAAAGATGGATCGTCTGGTAATGAAAGCCCGAGGTCCTGCACAGAAGAGGAGTTCGAGGATTCCAATCTCGATACTGAATTCAAGGACGATTTCGAAGTTTGTCCAGCAGCATCTGGATATGAAAATACACCAGAGCACAGTGCAAACATTTCAATAACTGAAGATAATCCTTCAGCTATGGCCCCTTCTCCGCAAATAGAACAAGTCTTTGGAAGAAGCAGTATTTTTAATATTCCTGGTATTGGAATAGTTAATACGGATACCATTCCAGAAGCTGATTTAAATAAGTTAAAAAAGTACTTAGGCGAATATTTTGTCAAAAAACAAGAGGAGCTTGCATCTAACCACGCAACCCACTTAGGTGTATTGTGCGAATGTTTGAAGGAAGAATCGCTAATATTAAAGGACCTATTGAAAAAAAACTATTGTAGAGAGAGCTCCCGTGAGTACATTCAAGAATTAAAGGGTTTAGTTAGAAGAAAGACAGAATCTTTGGAAAGCTTGCAAAAGGAACTTACAGAAATTGAGGAACTCGTATCTGTAATGGATATTATAGGTATCAGATAATATACCCTTAATAACTATAGTATTGAGTCAACCTACTAAACTATGTTGATTTTTATTCTAAAATGTAAAGAGCATCTTTTTCCTCCAGTACAGCTTTAAAACAATTAAAATATCAGGTAAATAATAATGTATTTATTTTTTTTAATATTCGCAATGGTTTAACAATTATAGCTATATGAATAGCGTTACTTTATAAAGATTCTTTTTGATTGTATAACAACTCGACCAATTTATTTTAAAAAAATCAGTTCTAAATTTGTGAACTAATTATATATCTACATGGTATTCAATTCTGCATGATCAGCATGTGGAATAACTTAAACTTGAATCGATTACTGTCCGCTTTTGCTGCATATAGACTTATTTATCAGACTTGGACTCTGCATATAATATTTATCATTAAGAAGTTGTTTATTTAAAGCTTTTAAACAAAACATCATCTAAATTTGAATCTTTCAATATCAGAATTTTCTGTAGAATGCTTGATTCTCAGTGAAAAAGTTCTACTACTCTAACAGACAAAGAAAAACCGGATTTAACAGCTAGCTAGCATAATGATTATATAACTGCCCTATGTAGTGAAGTTATACTCAGAATATGGAGAATAACAGAAGAGAGCAAGGCAGCGATTTAAGTTGAAAATATTGCAATAAAAAAACAGCGGCAAAGATCTACCATTTAATTAAGAATGTCGATTTTTCAACCAAGTAACCAAATAAGATTGACAAATGTTGCTGTTGTTAGATATAAATCACATGGGAAACGATTCGAAGTGGCATGCTATAAAAACAAAATCCTTAATTGGAGAAGTGGAGTTGAATGGGATTTAGACGAGGTTTTACAAATCAGGTCAATATTTGCAAATGTATCTAAAGGTCAGGTTGCAAACTCAGATGATTTAAACCTTGTTTTCGGAACTAATAATATTGATCGTATCTGCCAAATAATTTTGAGCAAAGGAGAAATTCAAGTCTCTGAAACGGAGAGAAGTTATATGCTCGACAAACAGTTTACTGATATATGTCACATGATCAGTAAAATGACCGTCAACCCAAAGAATAATTTGCCTTTATCGGTCAAAATGATAGAATCCGAGCTAAAAAAATCTGGTTTTTCTGTATCATTGAATAAGACAACCAAGGAACAGTCACTAAAAGCACTTGATATTTTAAAAAAGCGCATTCCTGAACAAATAGAAAGGGCAAAAATGATGTTAAAGTTGTCGATAGACGTTATGAATAAACAACGCATTGTTGAAAAACTCAATGAATTTAAAGTGCTTAATGTTTCTTCTGAGGAAAATGATGGTATATACTCTATCACATTCATTTGTGACCCAAGATACTATAGAGAAATAGATCAACTGGATTGCAAATTGCTCTTGCTTGACTCAAACGTTAAAAATATTGATAAAAGCTCTTGCATTGATGACTCGAGCCTCAATTGTCATGAATTACAAAGTAATAAACAATCATTGATCAATGATACCGAGATAAAGCCAAAGATATCTTCAAACAAGAGTTTGAACAATACAGAAGTGAATCCTCTAGAAACAAATACAGAAATATTGGGGACAAATATGGCTTTAAATTCAAATACAAATGAAGCTAAGAATGCTGCAAAGAATGACGTTATTATATGCCGTAAGTGTAATATTCAGTTAAATGAGCGTGATGCATTCAGAGAACACTGTAGATCTGAATGGCACGTTTTCAACACCAAAAGAAATGCGAGGGGGATGGATCCTGTTACTGAGGAGGAGTTTTTGGAACTCCAGCAAGATTTAAAAATGGGGTTTCTCGCAGTAGAGTGACATGCCATCGTGTATGATCTAAAATTCACATTAAGGACAAGTAATGTGTAATTTCTCGCTTTATTCTGTGGTTATATAATTATTAAGAGTGAAATTTATAAATGGAAATATACAAATATGTATGCTTTTAATTCACTCTAGTTTCATGTATCTCCTCTTTTTTATGGATAAATTATTTCTTTTTGCTTGCTTCACTGAAGTTTTTTAATACGAACATCTTTTTTTTGTTAACCTTTCCGTGTTTCGGTTGTATAAATACCCGGATAACTCAAGAGTACTAAAGTTAAATCATTGGTCTATAGAAAGTGAGAAGTGCTAGTTATGCTACAATATTAACTTAGCGCACTAATAAAGTACATGATATTAAATATACCAAAAATAGCGATGCAAGGCGTCCAGAAAACTTAATAATTCCTTTTAAATATTCTAAAATCATAAATACAAGTCTATTTAGGGAACTAGCTAGTTTTATATGAACACTTTTCTCACAAATGCTTTTAAAATTGACTATTCATCATAAAAGAATGTATCTGACCACCACTGTATAATTGGCTCTAGCCTTAACTCCAAAATGCTGGTTGGAAGTGTTAGAGAAAAGTTGTTCAACACCTTTGGATTAATAACTCCCATAATTCCAATAACGGTTTTCTTATTTAGGCTTGTTCTCTCAAAGTCAATGCATTCAAGGCAGCCGTCAAGCTCCAATTTTTGAACAACAATTTGAACGCTTCTTGTTGGTAAAAACGTGGGATCGTTCACCTCACATAAAGAATATATACCAACAACATTAGGATGTATTGCATTAGGTTCGTTTAGTGAATATTCCGCAACCAAGCCTAATTTATTTAATAACTGATCAAGGAAGCCATGGATCTCCTCGAGCCCACTACCACTTGAGTTACAATATGCAATAGCCACTCGCTTATCATTTCTAGATCCAGAAGGAGTATTGTTATCTAAAACAACAACATCACCAACCTCAAACACTTTTTGTGGAAGTGACAAGCTTTTGTTAGAGGCCATAGTCTTTAATAGTGATTGGATAAGTGTTGTCCTAACAATTTCAAATTCACTTGTTTTTGCATCTTTTATTACAACAGCAGGGCAATTTAAATCATATTGAATTTCATCTTTTTGTAAATACTTCAATTCAAAATCCTCCGTCCTACATAAATATTCAAAACAATCAGAATGCTTACAAAGAGCCCAATTCAAGGCTTCTGAAATTCCCAAAAGAGAAAGTTCACGTTTTACCTGTTCAGTAACCAAGTTTAACTTATCTAGGTCGCAAAAATTTTGTTTTCTCAATCCAATACTATTGAATCCATATGAAATTCCAACGTCCTCGATTATATCAACAGGGTGCAGCACATCGGACCTGTTGATCGGAATATAACACCTCAGAACTCCCTTGTCCTCTTCAACAATTTCCGAGTCTATCATCATCTTGTGAAGTAAATTTTGGGTCTCAGCTGTATTTAAAACTGGGCTTATTCCTAGTAGATTTGAAGCTTCAGAAACATTTAATAAAAATTCCTGTCTTTCAATATTTGGAGTTGTCATACAATAATTCCCATTTGATATAGCATGGTATTTATGTGGGAATGGCGGATAAATGCAATGCTCATATTCTATTTTAACAGGCTCTATTTCAAATTTATTCTCGCAATAGAGTGAGAAGGCGGAGATCATCTGATTCAAAACGATGTATGCTCTGTTGTAATCGGTTGCAGTTACTTCAATCAATACATTCTTTGTATCTAAAGTTATCTTACTGTGACTTCCATTAATTAATGGAGGGACAGACATTACAACACCATTCTTATCTGTAACGACTGGTAATAATGTCTCACTCTCTACCAACGGAATGTATTTTTTTAGTTGCTGATGCCTACCTAGAACATCTAACAACTGTCTTCCATTAACCTCCGTTGTTCCAATCAAAGGTACAAATTTAACCTCATCGTATGGCTTTGCATCATAAAAAAATGGTCCTTCGACCTTGTCAAGGTCATGAGTGCCAATAGAAACCAACGATCTTTTTCTACAAATATTGCTATGTAACTTCTCCTGGTAATCAATGAAACTTTTATAAATATCCTCATTAAAGTTTAAATTTCTCAGAACTGCGCACAATATAAATGGGCGTAACTTTGAAATATTTTTTCCAACGGTCATCTTTAGATCATTCGATGCGCTCTTCAAGCGGAAACGTGGGATTTCTGAGCTTCCAATGAAACAACCAAATGCAATTACAAGTCCTTCCAAACAGAGAATATCAGGTCTATTTGCGGGGATTTCTATTTTTGCAATATTTTCTTTTAGTTCCTCATCGAACTCGATACAATCCAGCTCTAAACCATAATTAAAGCAAAGTTCATCCAACCACTCATCAGATACCTCTCTCTTTAAATAAGAGGAAAGTACTCTCGTACTTACAGATACAACTGGCATTTTATATTTAAATATTATGGGACTGAACTTAGGCAGACAGACGAATCAGAGCGGCAATTTTCAAATCACAGAATACTACATAAAGGTAACTAAGTCTTAATATTTCCGCCCAAATACACGCTAGCTAAATTTCTAATAATGGGGTCACATACTAGTAACTTTTTCACCATCAAATTTTTTAGAATGATTGTCAAAAGTACATCTATTAACTTATTAAAACTTTATCACCCTTGAAATAAAATCGAATTTCTAATAGGATTCTACATAGACGAATATTTAAGTAGATGAACTTACTACCTGTATTGACAAATTAAATATCTTCTATATCTACCCCTTCCGCCTCGTCGAATTCAATTCCAACTTCGTCGTATCCATCCTCAAATATATCAGATTCATTGATCTTTGTCGTTTCTGGAATTTCACCCTTAGATTTTAACGCTCTAGCTTCATCTGGAGTATACTTAAGGATTATATCGCCCTTGGAGTCCTGAAAGTCTCTAAGTGAAACTAATACAATATCTCCAGGATTAACCCAAACCTTCTTTCTCATTTTCCCTCTTATATGACAAAGTCTTTTTTGACCGTCAAAACAATATGCGTCGAGTCGCCCATTACCCAACATTCTTTGGACCTGGCCATATTCCTGTCCATCCTCTTTAAACACCAACTCTCTCTTATCCCCTTCACTATCGTTCTTGCCTCTTCTTCGGTTCTTCCCACCTTTTCCTTTATTCTTGGGCATTGTTAGTTAAAAATAACCTGATGTAAGTTGATAGACAGCTCGTGTATTAATTATATTCCGTGAAGAATGTTTAACTTGGTTTTAACAAAGTAATAGTAATTAAACTAAATATTTACTTTGTTACAACTTTATTAATTAAAATGATTTTTTTAATGTCGGGTGTTGATAAATC
Source organism: Cryptosporidium canis (assembly GCA_027243985.1). NCBI lineage: Eukaryota > Apicomplexa > Conoidasida > Eucoccidiorida > Cryptosporidiidae > Cryptosporidium > Cryptosporidium canis. The sequence continues at coordinate 156,455 of JAPCXC010000007.1, read as the reverse complement.
TATTTTAATTAATTATTTATTTTTTTTAATAATTTAATTTCTAAACCAAAAATATAATGAAGTAAATTAATTTCTTGGACGCCAAAAAATATAACGGGGTCGCAAATTTACGCCGAATACATTCCTAATTATGGGAATATTTGAAAAAAAAATCAATTTCAGTAATATATCAACTAGTAGGGTAAGAAAATGGATAGCACATAAAACAGAAAAAATTCTAGGAACAGAAGATGAAATATTTATAGATTATTGCATGAACCAACTTATATGTAAAATCAGGAAGTCTGCAGCAGATGAGGAGTTACAAATATCACCTAACGAACTTGTTAAAAACATAGAAGGATTCCTAGGTGATAATGCTACTGAATTTGTTGTAGAGCTTTGGGAATATATAGCTAAGTCTACCGAAAATCATGAAAATGATTGCCGGCCTAAATATGAGAATAACCGAAGCACAAATAGAGGTAACTATCCAAAAATAAATGATAAGCATACCAATGATACTTTTACTGACAATAACAGTCGTCAACCAATGACTAGATTAAAAAATTCCTATAAATATCGCGACTTTAAAGATGACCCAATGTTAAATTCCTCTAAACCCCCAAGGTATCAAGAACGAAGCAAAAGGACTAGATCCTTTAGCCGATCATTATCACCCGAATCATACAGCTCATACGGTGTAAAAGGTTATGAGAACGAGAAAAATCACAAAACAGAAGGAAGCTGGGACAAGAGTGAACATAGCTTCTCGAAAGAAAATTATGGTAAACCATGGAAAACGAACAGAATTGTGTCGGATAGAAATGAACATAGTTCTAATAAAGTTGAAAAAACTTCATCTTCCAATAAAATCCCATGGTATAGAAACAAACGCTATGAACGCCCTACAATGACCGTTTATAAAACGGATGAAGAGCGCCTTCTGAGAATGAGAGCACTGAAAAAATTTGAGCAAAAAAATCCTAAGAATAATAGATCAGAATCTGAAGAAATTCTTCGGGCTCGTGCTCTTGAAAAATTTATAAATAAGAAACCAAACGTTGAATAAATTTATACAAACTTCCTTATTTCGAGATCACTAATTTATGTGCCACTCCTGTTATTGTTAATATATATATTCTTTTTTACAATAATTCGATTATCAAATTATTATATATCTAATACTAGTAGCGAAAAATTGCACTTACATAGTATCCAATCAGAATTGTAGAACTCTTAAGTTATCACTCATTTATGACGCAAATATAATACTATCTAATGTATCAAATTAGATGGTTTATCCTTTTCTTGATATTGTACTCAACTCCAAATGTAGAAACGAAACCAGGAATCTCAGCATCTCACGGTAAGATCATTATTTCTGGCTCAAACCATCAAAATTACAATCAAGGGTCTTCAACATTTAGCACAGTAAATGGGAGATCATTTGTGCATAACAAGGGTTTACAAAGCCCACCCAGAATAGAACATCCAATTTCTCCAAAACTTCTGTGTCCTAAAGGCTATGACTTAATTGGTGAAAATTGCATATTTTCGCACACAATCTCTGCTAATATTGAATGTCCAGAAGGATTTGAAGTATTTAGAACGGATCTTAAAGTGGAATGTATATACAAAAGCATGGTACCTGCAAAGTTTAGCTGTAAAAATGGAACTCCAAAAATAATAGAAAACTATGCATATTGCCCGGTGGAAGTCGTTGAATCCCCCCTGATTAATTGTCCCTCTGGAACTTTACCAAAAGAAAATGAATGCATTACAATTGAACTAAAACCACCGACACTAAAGTGTTCAGAAGGATATTCCCTGGATAATAATTCTAATTGTAAGCAAGTTATTGAATTAAAACCACTGCTAAATTGCCCTCCAAATACTATATTGGAACAAACAACCATGACATGCGTAACAAAAGTTATTGTAGAACCTTTGGAAGTCTGCCCACCCGGAGCAATTCCTGTTAGATCGAGAGATCTTAGCGATATTAAAGGACTACTTAACATGATTGCAATAAATCGTGATAAACATAGAAATCTGCAAGAAATTCCTACTCTAGGTTCAATTCATGGATACAATGGTGGTACATCTTCCGATAATAACACTACAAACAATAAATATAATTTACAAAAAGAACATCTTAACAACTCTAATAGTGAAAAGTACTCCAGCAACAAATTAGAAAATAATAACTTGAATAGTGAGAATAAGTTGACAAAGCCCATTGAGCCTAACTATATAAATGGTCCAGTTAAATCACCACCAAACAGTTTAAACGATTACAAAACAAATAATTCAAACAATGGCTCAAATGGTCATAAATCAAGTATTCAAGGACAAATGGACGAATATAGTCATGGGATTAACTTTAGTCAAGACGATACATTTTATCAAGCTCTCTATAACTCTAGCAAGGACCTAAAAAACAGCGGTGGGATCATTAATGAGTCATTAATTGGCGACCAGATTATTTGTTTGGTGCTTCAGTTTGCTACCCCCAGGGTAGAGTGTCCTCCGGGACTTGAACTTACAAAAGATGGTATTTGCACTCATTCTGATGTATTCACCCCTAAGAAAACCTGTGAAGGTGGAATAGAGCCTGATAGTGACAATATGTGCGTAATAGAAAAACTGTTACCTGCAGAAGTAGAGTGTCCAAAGGGATATACATTGGATATTATTACGGGAATGTGTATAAAAAAAGAAGCTGAAGAACTTATTTGTCCCGAAGGAACAGTTCTAAATAAAATATCGCTTAAATGCGAAGCTGAACCGACATGTCCTAATGGATTTACCCTGAACAGCTCCACTATGACATGTGAGAATGAAAAGTCCGAGCCTCCTCACCAAAAGTGTCCCGAAGGGACGGAGTACGACGAAGTCTCTAGCTCCTGTAAAGTTAAAGATGCCCAACTACCGTTGATTATGTGTCCAGAGGGTTATGAACAAAGAGGAGATGATTGCATATTAGATAAGAAGATTCCTGCATCGTATTATTGTCCTTCAGATTACTATCAAACAAATAAAAATGATTGTGTAAAGTGGTACCAAGATTACTTGCTTCAGTGTCCACCATTTTTAGAGCTAACAGACGAGGTATTCGCATATAGAACCGATTTGATTCCTCCGCCTGCTGCTGGTAGAGGACCTGTTCTTCCATATATGGCTATTGAAAGAAAGCTACAACATATTTCTTATCAAAACTCGAATATATTTGCTGAACACAGGACAATGGAGGCTAACAACAGTCCAAACATCAGCCGATTTAGTAATCTAGGAAATACTAGAGTTACAGACTCCAGGAAACAGTATGATAATTTAAGTTCATCTACCCCAATTGTGATAAAAAGCTTAAGAACAAGGGGTATGGTCTGCTTTGGATGGGGGAAAAGATATAAGATGATTGTAAACTGCCCAGAGGGAACGATTTTGCTAAATGAGAAGTGTGTTGAAACCAGAATAATGACACCTCAGCTTCTCTGCACTAAAGGTTATACAGTTAATGAGGCAGATTCTACATGCGTTTATGAAGAGAGAGTTCATCCAAATATAGAATGCCCTGCATACATGGAGCTATCAACTTCTAGAACAGGAACTCCAATTTGTATCGGTAGTAGGAGAGACCCTGCTGAAGTAAGCTGCCCTGAGGGCTTTGACTGGTTAGCAAATACATTAAATTGCGAATCTCAAGAATTTGCTCAACCAAAAGTCACATGTATAAAAGGTTATTCAATTGTTAAAGAAAGTACAGGGACATTCTGTAAGAGAAGCGATTCAATAAAACCTACGCCAAGTTGTCCTCCTGAATATAGATATGACCATGCCAGTAGAGTTTGTATTTATGAAGTAAAGCTTCATGAAATCAAGGAACGAGATGAAAACCTTAGAAATTCAATCACAAATATCAGAGCTACCCCAAACATATAATATTAATTCAATATGTAGTATTTTTTCCACTTTTTGATAGTTTATCTAATCTCTCGTATTCTAGTCTAATAAAATTCTCAAACCTATTCTTTGAAATTCTCTCCTCACCGTTCATTAGAGCCTGGGTCCGAGATAGCATAATCCAAATATGTAAAGTACTTGGATGGATCAGCTTGGCAAAGCTTGGTTTTTGCCTAATGTTTACAAATGTCTCTGCGATAAAATCTTTCGTTTGTTCGTCAAATTCGAACGACTCTACGCAACTGCCTACAATTGAAAGATAAAGCCTTAAATTTGATGAAATGTATGTCTCATATTGACTAAGTGCATTTGTTTCATGAGTAAGTTTCAAATCACTAATTGTATTATTGTCGCATATTTCCAAGGGGATTTTTATGTCACTCTGGCCAGAAAAAACGCTTTTCTCACCAGTTGTTAAAATAATATAATTAGATTCAGTTCTTATTGGAACTTGATAGTTTGTAAAATTGTAATTCACATACCCAAAATTAGTTAAAGATGATAAGTTGGAGATGTTCTCTATACCCTTTGCAGATAGTTGCCCTTCTTCAAGAGAAGTCTCATCAACAACTATTAGGTTCCTTAATAATGGGATTTGAAGAGCCCCAGTAACAAACTTATCACTTTCTACATCGAAGTATGGGGTAATATCAGAATTATTTAGATTTGAAACGTCCGCACCAATCCAAAACATTCTTGGTAAATGGCTCTGAAAAAATGAATACAGTCTTTTGGAAAACTCTTTATTGCACATAGAAATATGTAATACGACTTGAGGTGGGTTGGTTACACCTTCTATCTCAGTATCTAAATCAAGCTTCCGTCGGTGACAAATAGACATTAAAATATACTCGGACAATAATCGGTTCCCATAGCATAATTCGTTTGAAACATATTCTACCATGGCACTGTACAGACTTGAGATATCCTTCAAATCGGGACATTTATACTCAACCATTTTTTGGAGTAATTCACTTGTTTTCAAGGGAGAATTGAATTCCCCAAGATATCCATTAAAACAAATTTCCGGGCAAATCACAGGAGAAAAGTTAGATATTCGTTTGAATGATACAACATGAAGTACAAGCCTTCTTTTCATATTTCCCTTGTGAGTATTTAGTTCAGAATTATCCAAATGCCAGACCATCCCAAATCCAGATTCGGAATCACTAATTTCCTGAATTTCAACAACAGATAGTACTTCAATAAGTTCATTAATTTTTATATCGTTAATAGCTGCTTGTATATGAAAACATGATAAACTTCTGGAACTCTTAACATTGTTTGAAAGTATCTCTCTTGATTTGGTCTCCAGCGAGTTGACGCACTCAGATAAATCAGTAGTAAAATCGTAAATTTTCAATAAGCATTCATTGAACTTGTCAAAAACTAATGGAAAAGTGTCTATATAAGATATTGAACTCTCAACGTCATAATCAAAATTTGAATAGTCACTGGATGGAATTGGTACGAATGTGTATACATTTCTAGAACTATATTTCATTTCGTTTCCTTCAAGTTTCCTGGTGGGTTGATCATTTTGCGAGAATTTTTCCGACAAAAATATTTCCTGCTCTTGAAAATACTCCACCATTCCTCTTGCCTTGAAGTATCCTTTTATAAAGCCATCTGATTCTTCATTCAATATCTGTTCAGTGGTATCACATTTACCATGATCAATGTTTTCTACAAATAAATTTAAAAAGCTTTGCATTTTTATTCGAAAAACTCTATTCTGATCGTAATATTATTCCTTCGACAAAAGAGTTTTAAAATGGTAAAAATTGGTACGATTAAAACCATACAGAAATTGTGCACTTTACATAAAGTATTATCATGTTCTTGCCTCACATGTCATGTTGGGATTTCATTATGTAAGTAAAATACCGGTACTGCTGCCGTCTTGTCTATTTTGAGACGCCCGCTACAAATTAACGCTTGTAAAGAGACGAAAGGTGCCCACGTTTTGGATAATATAATCGGAGGAGGAATACATTGGAATTGTCCAGAATATAGCTTAATTGGGCTTGTATGCGAACTTTGTCGTATATTACTGCGTAAAATTGTTATACATTGGTGGTATTTCTCTAGTCTGTCATTTTGACGAGAGAAAATGGATCCTTTGTCTGCTAATCCTCGTAAGTTCAAAATTACATTTTGGGTGAGTCGCGATAAGGAATGCAGCTGATGTTATAGTGAGACGATAGTCTGAGTTATTATTTAGCGCTGTAATTTTAACTGAGTGAATTACTGATAAATTACACTCTAGACGCAAATTTGACTGCTCACACGATTATGCTCCGCATCGTTTTTGCGATATTCCTATGGCAATTGCCCATACTTCATTTGTAACGCTTAATTAAATGATGTTAGGTAAGGTTTTCGTCGGAAATTTACCACCAGGCTATGCTGAACAAGACTTGAAAGACTTCTTCTCCAAAGTTGGTGAAATAAAGAAACTGGAACTAAAACAGAGATTCTGCTTTATTGAATACGAAAGTGAGTCACAAGCGGACGCAGCTCATAGGGAATTAGATGGGGTCGAGTTTGGAGGCCAGGTTATAGCTGTTCAACCACATGACCCAATGGTAAGAAATAAGGAGGCGGCTACCGCAAATAAACCTCAATACAATCGACCGTTGCCATCTGACGGCAGAGGACCTCCTAGAAAGCATTTTAGAGTATGCGTCTTTAATTTGGACGAGAACGCTTCATGGAGGGATTTAAAAGATTATGGTAGACAAATCGGTGAAGTGAATTATTCTGCAGTTTTTCACTATCAAGGACAAAAAGTTGGTGTCGTAGAATACCTAACTGTTGAAGAAATGAAAAGGGCACTGGAGGAAATACCCAACCTTCCGTTTTTGGGAAAATCGATTCGTGTTGAAGAGGATATTGGACAATTGGATCGTGAATTAGCAGCTGCAAATGGATATGGTGCGAAAAGAAGGTCTCCGCCTCCATACTCATCAGGGCCTTACAGCGCAGGAGGCAGAGCTCGTGGAAGATATCCGTCACCACCAAGATTCAGAATGCGCAGTAGATCACCAAGACGCGATCCATATGATCGACGCGAACGCTCTCACTACGTAGATGATCGATATCGTCGGGGATACGACGACCGCATCCCACCACCAAGAGATGACTATTATAGAAGAGATGATATTAGGGGTGGATATCCTGTTGATAGATATCCCCCATATGAAGACCCTAGGGAAAGATATATGCATGTGTCTGAGCGTTTTGATGACAGGTATTCAGGAAGAGCGGTTCCGTTTGACAGGAGAAGTCCATCTCGAAGTGGAATGGGAGTTGGGCCGGTAAGTATGAATAGTGGGATGAATACACAAAGAGCTGGGCATTATGGAGGCTCCAGGGGATATTACAGAGAAGACGACCGTGACCGTGACCGTGACCGTGACCGTGACCGTGACCGTGACCGTGAACGTGACCGTAGACCAATGAATGACCAATATCCGGGCTCGTACTATGTAAGAGATGATAGAGATCCTCCTGGTTCAAGACAATCTGGTGGATATTTATCTGGCGGAGTCTCCGTAGGTGGTCGTCCTAATCCTCCATACTAATTTCTATTTTATTATTTGCCTGTGGATATATTTAATAGCAGCGGACAATAGTTTTAATCAATTACTATACCATTGGTCATTTCGGGGCGTAGTGTGAATGTTGTCTCCCTATTTTGAAAAATGGTTCAGTTTTTTTTTGGGGATTTAGTAGTTCTAGTGCGATCAGTTTTTACTGGTATATTGAGACAAAATTGTTCGTAGATTGCTCACTACAGCAACTTAATCATGAATAAATGGCTTACACTCATTTTTAATGCGATTACTATCACGATGTTGTTTTTAACGGTAAATAGCTCTTATTCAGCTGCTTTTTCCCATCGGATTGGTTGACTTAATACTGCTAGCCGTTTTATCTCTTCCTTTTCTTGTTATTGATGTTGCTAATCCACCCAGATGAGCCTTAAAAGTTGTGGTATTCTGGATATTTATCTCGCTAACTTGGGATTCAGTTGCCCCATTGCCTCCATTCGATTTATATTATGTAAAATTTTTTTCATCCGTTGGTATTCTCAACGGCTAGCATAGATACTGGAGCTTAAATATAAACATGCCTACATTTATGCAATGAGCTGATGCTCAGAAAAATTGAAAGAGAAAATTACAGGTCCTGTAGAGTTTATGACCTAAAGTTTACGATAGATATGCCAATATACATGTTGATATCAGCTTTGCCACAAAATACATTTCGGACTTATGAGGCATTAAAAATAATTATTTATCTAATTTCTACCTTTTTTATTGAATATTGTAGAGAGAGATTTTGTTGCACTAAGCTTGTGCTTCTCCTTTGATAATGCGGGGTTAAGCCTCATATATGCAAATGGTTGCATTCCGTTTTTATATATGTCCCCTTGTGCACGCTTACCTTTGAATTCCTTCGCGCTCTTGACCGTTATGTGTTGCTTTCTTGATTTCTTTCCTTGACGTTTGTCCTGCCTATTTGATGGTAAACCTTTCTTAAAGTGCTTAATACCTTCACTGGTTAATGGCAGTGAATTGTAATCTGAGTTAGCGTTTTGATCTGATAGCTCTGCGTTACTAGGTTTTACCTCCTCATTCACTATGATTTTATTCAAAGCTTTATCAAATTCTACTGTTCCATCGCTAGTATGGATGCGTTTACTTGCCATTTTATTAGTTGAGGAGCTTATTATTCTCGAAGATGCCCCTGTGCTTAGTAAATCAATTGGATCTTGAATATGAGAATAGCTGTCGTCAAGTATTGTAAGGGACTTCCCTACATTCCTTTGTTTTCTAGAGGTAATTGCACCAATTTGTGAGGACCTATTCGCTGATATGGCATCTATAGGGGATTTTCTTCTATAACTACCTTCTTCATCACTTGAATAGTCGTCCTCGTCCTCAAATGCATGGACTATCTCTTCATAATTATTCGAACTAGCCTCTTTTGTTTCAGACTCATCATGGTCTTCATACATAATGTTGTCAAACATATCTTGGTTTTTTCTAGATATCTTTTTCTTTGCTGATCGATTAATCTTTCTTATTAGATATCTATACAACTGAGCGTGCTGCGAAGGAAATGCCTGCAGAGCTTTTTCTGCCCCAAACTTTTTCATAATTGAAATTAGTACTCTTCGGACATGCATACGGAACTTTAATGCGCAAAACTGATTATTCAACATATTTGAAATAATCGTGGGGGTGTAGTTCCACATAACATCTGTATCCAAACGGAATAGACAGACTTTAACAGATTTTAAGCCGTTCAAGTAGATTAATTGATTATTACTGTTAAGTGAGTGCATAATAAAGTTAATTATCAACTGCAAAGTTGAGTTCATACCCGTTTGATTTTTTTGTAAAATATCACCATAGTCGAATATTATTCTAGATAAAGATATTATGCACGAAACTTCTATGTAGCCATTATTAACTTGTTCAGTATTAATTTGAGATAGAGTAATTATTTTTACGATAATTGTTTCCAGGAATTTATCATCTTCAATGTAACATTCGATTAGAGATTTCAATAGAGCCATTGAATTAATTCTTACGGTTGTATTGGGTTCTCTGGTGCTAAACAAAATTTCCGGAATTAAATGATTAATTATCTGGTCATTTCCGAAACATAAAACTAAATTTCTATCCTCAACCTTGTTCAACAATTTGATAAATGCTCTGAGAGCACCCAATCTATGCTTTAGTGAGTTTATTGGACAGTTAACACTACCCAAAGAGAGTATTTTCCATAAATTAAGCATTTGGTCTTTCACTCCAGAAAATGAAGGTGAACGCTCACTTAGAGTTTCAAGTCCCACTCTCAAACCTTTATATAGCCTTCTTAATAGTTTTGTTTTTTCATTAAAGTGCTTTTTATTATCTTGTATCAATATCACTTTTAATAGTCGAGTGAAATAAGAAATAATTGTATTGACTTTATCAACCGAAATTCGTTTAAACATCACAATTGCTACATCCAGAAGTGCAATGATTTTACCACATGAAAAGGGTAGTTTCGATGATTCGACACCTTGGGCCAAATTCTCCCATACTGTATAGAAATTCTTTAGGTTTGCTTGTAAAATAGACTCATCACAGAAAGGCACAAGATTCTGAATACATGCCAAATAGAGCTGAGATTCTTGTTCATCTTTTGCTTCAATATGAATTTCTTTGGTATTTTCTGAGTTGCAATTTAAAAATTTAACAATTAATAGCGAAAGAAAAGTTTTTGAATGGATAAATAAAGCCTCTGTGTTGTTTTCCCAAGTCTTCATTGCAACATAATAAGTTCTGCTATCAATATTACTCATTTTTTTTGCATCGTAATATTCATCTTTTCCATCAGAAAGGCCACGTCCTATAAAGGTCTGTCTAGAAATTCTCAGGAGAGCATTACATACATGATTCCTCACACCTGGCTTGTCCATTAGTTGTAGCATATATACTCTGAGTTCACCTTGATCGCCTCCAAATGCTTCTAATAGGTCAAGAGGTTCGTCAAAAAATCCAGGAAGTAGAGCCCAAATCTGTTCTTCAAGAATACTGTATAGTCTAGCGTAATTTGGCTGGGTTTCCTGGTATTCAGAACAGTAAGAGTTTAACTTGATTGCTAGTGGAAGAAAATACTCCGCAAAAAATGATAGGTATGTTCTCGTAATGTGCACTCTTAATAAGGGAAGCAGCCATGAATTACTCTTTATTGAGAAGTGAGTATCTGTCAACTCGACATCATCAAATCTTAGGGGCATATACTTTAGGACTAAATTTGGTCCAAAGGCTCTTGTAATAGATCCTACAATTCTTCTAAGCTCTTCCTTCATTCTGGAAAGATCCTTGTATTCAGGGGAGTAATCTGGAACACCACATAGTGCAATCGACGCCATATTTAGAGACCTGGAGATAACTGCTTCAAATAGCTCTACTCCGCTACTTCTTCTAGATTTTAATGACTCTAACGTACCGTTGTGATAAAAATTAATAATTGTTAATTCATCCCAAGACTCTATTATAATAATTAGCAGGCTTAATAATTCTGACCATGAAAGTTTATATCTGTAGTCTTCTAGGATTGACAAACAAAATGGTAATAGTTTTGAAATCATTGTTTCAAATAGGACATACTTAAATACGCTCTTGTCGAGTTCTTGGTGGTTTTTAATATCCATTTTAGTATTGAAAACAAGTTCTGTTAAAAAATTAATCACCAAATAATGAATGTTAGAATCTGGTGTAAACATAAACTGTCCAAGAGAGTGAATAAATGTATCAAGTGTTGCCTGGATATTAAATTTTTGAACTTCATCTTCAGTAGCATTTAGCAGTACGTAGTTGAAGCAATTAATACAAGTTGTCAGATATGCTTGTATAGCTGAGGTATCTTTTGTTTCCTTAAATTTGTTTGTAAGGCTCTCAAGTGTATAAATAGGGATCCAGATATATTGGTGCTCAGATGCTATCGCTTTAAGTAAATTTACTTGGTTTGCCAAACATTCAAATACTAGTACTGAATAAGATTTTTGTCTCTTCAATATACAAAGCTGTAATAGTGAATTTATATATTCTCTAATTTGATGTTCCTCGAATAGTTCGATTAAAGAGAAATAAAGATGATTCAGTGGTATCAAAATCTGCTCAAAATGCTCCAAGACAAAGTCATTTGATGAATCTAATTGTCTTTGACCAATCATTGATACATAGTGTAGTGTTATATTTTGAATTGATATCAAGATTGATGTGTTGTCTTGAACCATTTTTAATAAGCTAACGATGCAAACCCGAATTTCGATCTTTTGTTTTTCTGGAAGACAATTTTGTAAGTAAGTGTTTATCAGACTTGTAAAGACATTAGGCTTTAATTGTACATAATCCAAAATAGAGCAAAATTGCTTCAGTGTAGAAGTCACGTGAGATATTTCAACATTTGTGTTCTCGTATCTGGAAATGGCTATTAATGTATTAACCAATCGATTTATTATAACCTGAGAGATTATTAAATAATTAATCCCTAAAACATTCATATCCAGCACTCCTAAAAGTCTTTTTTGTAAAATCAATAGGCCATTCAGCGTTTTTTGATCTTTATATGCTTGCACTGAACCAGGCTTATCTTCTGTAAGAATAATATCAATTGCCTCAAATGTTAATTCAATAAATTTGGGAACTGTACAAAACTCATTTCTGGAAATAATTGAATCTTTAATAATTAAAAAACTTTGAAATGCCTCTAAATATGATTCTTTTTTTTGTGACAGTGATTTAAGAGTTTCCTCTACATCCAAAATTAATGGATCCATAATTAATAATAACTTGGTAAATCGCCCCTTACAACTCTAATTTGCTAATAAAAGTACATAATCAAACTCGTATTCTTTTGTTATAGTTGAGCTATTAATTAGCTATTCTAAAGAGAGTACTTGATATTTTTCAAACAAAAAATTAAAGGTCAAAACAAATATACCGTTATGCATATACCGTCGTGTCTACAGGTTAGGGCAGCCTTTACCGGTTTATTAGCTGTAAAATAGTTTTCTACCAGAAAAAGTCTTAATGAGTAAATCGTATCAAGGCGAATGACACATAAATATATATTTATTTGAATTGTTTTGCCCTGTACACATTTTAGTTAAACAATACAATATAGATTTTCATTTTTCAAGTATTTATTATAGCCATGCCTAAAGTACACGGAAAGAGAAAGAAAACGAGAACCCATACTAAGGAGCTTGTTGAGGAGGAGCTGAAGTCCATCCCTAAATGCTTTGTACTAAAAAGGGGTAAGGTTATCAAGAATTTAAAAAGCTTAGTTATGGATCTGAGATATCTAATGTCTCCATGGAGCGCAATAAGGTTACAGGAAAATAAATATAATAAGATTAAGGACTTTATTAGTATTGCTGGCCCATTGGGAATATCACATATTCTTGCTGTAAGTCAAACAGTTTCGGGCGCATACCTTCGGTTGATTGTACTACCTTCTGGGCCAACAGCAACTTTTAAAATTGAGAATTTTAGCCTGATGCATGACATTAGATCTTCTCAAAAAAGACCAAGAAGCTGTAATTCGGACTATTTGACATCTCCATTGTTAGTACTAAACGGTATGAAGGCGATGAATTCAGATTCTACTAATAATCCAATACCTTTTGATTTAATTCAAAAGATGATAAATGGAATGTTTCCTGCAATCGATTTGACAAAAACCCAGATAAAATCTTGTAAAAGAGTAGTGCTTGTTGAATATAATAAAGACAGTCAATTATTTGAGTTAAGACACTATGCAATTATACGCCGTCCAGCAGGTGTGTCAAAGTCAATTAAGAGGCTACTGTTGAAGACTAAAGATCAGAAGCTTTATTCTATTGGACGAGGGGATGATATGGCGGATTATATTTTGTCATCAGAAAATGGGGCATGTGCTTCAGATAGTGAAGTTGATGACGAAGTTGAAGTGAAAATACCGGTTTCAGATAAGGGCCGTACTGAAAGAAACGTTGGATTATCAGAAAGAAGCGGCATTTATACTGGTAAAGTTTCCGTTTCCTTAAAAGAGCTAGGACCTAGAATATCAATGCGGCTCGTTAAGATAGTTGACGAGGTCTGCGATGGGGCAGTTCTTTATCATCGTTTTGTCAAGAAAAATAAAGATGAACTGAAGGAACTGGAGGAAAAGGAAGCATTACTAAAAGAGAAAAGGCAAAGAGAAATGAATTTATTGAACTGTAATGAGGATAACGATTCCAGCAATGAAAAATGTGAAGAATAAATGTAGTTTAAATTTAAATGTTTGAAAAAAATTGACCATCTTCAATAGATTAACTTTTTTTGTTTAGAAAAAGCTTGCTAAGTCTACGGCGTGCCTCACTCTTTTCTTTAATGCCCTTCTTATATTCATTGAAGCTAGCTCCAATATTAGCTTCACTACGCCTAAATTTCTTTAAATACTCCCTAACATCACCAGGCTGTAGGGCAGCAGCCTTTAGAAGATCAACTATAGGCTCTAGCTCGTTGTCGTACGGATCACCTTTGAACTTTGAAAGTACTATGGAGTTTTCAGATTGAATGTTTGAAGAATGAGATTCATTATCGAGTAGAATTACTCTATTCAAGTCCCTTCCTAGAGAACTAAGGTTTTTGTAAAGCTTTCCATCGGTCTTTGAAAAGTGGTTTTTATCCAAAATTCCAATAATTGGAAGGTTCCATTTTTCGATTAATTCATGTGGAATTGGTAGTGATTCGTCACTCCAAATTACTATTTCATAATAATTCTTTAGAACGTTGAAAAAGTGATCAATACCTGGCCTTTTAATAATCCCCCAGCCATTTTTCCTGGAATGGGTAACATCACAAATCAGACCACGGAAACCAAGCACAAGCGTTGGTAAGTTTTCTGGGTATCCAAGCTGTTCTAAATCAGGTAACAGGGGCTCATTATTAGGAGGAACCAGTTTGTTAATTTGGTCCAGCAACAGATCATAGCTCCATTCATTAAAACGTTCAAATCTATTACAAAGCTCAGATATATTGATTATCTTACTTTTCAAAATAAAATACCCTGAACAAGCTGCAATTCCTAATCCTAAAATATTTCTAGTAATGTACCTGAATTCATTTGTTCCTTCTCTATAGTTGCTCCCATTGCAAAAGTTTCTAACATTGTTTTTCAGAAGCGGAGCACGATGTTCTTCACTCCATCCTTTTGCAATCCCGTGAAATAGATGTCTATGGAGCGACTTTATATTTGGTGTCCTTACAGTAAGATTCGTGGCATATGGAATAATTAGCATGTGCCGTCTATTACATTTTGCAAAAGTGTTCACCAGCATCTGAGTTTTTACTCAAAACTGAAGCATCAGGGAGAACCCCCCGCCAATAAATCGTAGGCTAACTAAATAGTTTAAACCTCTTAAAGTGAGGTGCCAATATACTTTTGAAATTTGGCTACAATTATTAATAGCTAATTTCATGCGTAGCAATTCTAATAGCGCTTACCATTGTTGCAATACACGTAGGTATACTTTCTGGTTGCTCTATCCAGAGTTTATGTTTGATTTGTTTGGCTTTTAGATCAGATGAAACGTCATTTAGTGCGTTTTCGTCTGGGCAAGCAAGAACCACTTTTCTCATATCATTAATTTCTCTTAGATATTCCTTAACAGAGTCCTCTTGAATATTTTCAAAAATAGCCGCAACACTAAATAAGTTAATTGTGTTTACAAATGGAGTATACTATGCACCGAACAACCAACCTTGCATGACAAGCCTGGGCAGTAATTGAGCCGGTATTCCATTGAAGATCCGATCTAACTAGAATGTACTGAATTATTTGGTCCTGATTCATTTTATTCTTGTGGTAATATTTAAATAAAGTCTACCCACCCCCTCCCGCAACGCCAATACTTCTAGGGAGTTTAACTAATAAGAGCGAATTATCGCGAAAATGACTCAAACATCTATGGTATTGCGGTGGAAAATACTATATTTAATAATGTATATAGATCACTGATAAGCTATTAGCCATGCCCCACAACAGTGTCACTTTTGTAAATAAAAATGTCTATTTCGACTTATGCATGGCACTAACTGCAGCAATGTTGGTCATTTACCTGCTGATTCTCATCAGGAGTGTGAAATTGGAAATTTGAATGCTGGTTATATAGATTTTGGTGGCAATATTCTCTATGAGCATGGCAGCACATTCGCTGATCTTGGACATTTTGAGGCTGGATATATGGTGGAGGAATATATTTCTGGCTTTGCTGATTTGCATTCATAAAAACATTTGACTGGAACTCATTCACTGCCTTTTCTTGATCTGTTAGTCATATATTAGGCAAATTGAATTAAGAACATTTATTATTCATGTTAAGCTTACCTATGAATGATTTTGCCTTGGGTGTAAATCTATGTGAGGTCCTTAGGAGTGTCCACATTAGGATGAAAAACGAAACCGACAAAAAAACAGCTAGTGTAGTAATGACTGGAACAATCCAAGTAGCCAGCATATTTAGTAAATATCTAGTATTTCTTTTTCCCCCTTTGTAACAGGTAGTATTAGATTTGTTACACTGGGTAGACATGCACGTATTTTTGACTTTGTGATCTAGAGATTTACAAGGGGATAAATGTTAACAGTACACTTTATAGAGCGAAATCAATATTTTATGTATAAATTTAGATTTTTAACTATTCATGGATTAAATAATTAGATATTGGACTTAAAGCTCTAAACGCGTGGGCCACAAATTTACGGTGTACTATAGGACATGCAAGAGCTAATCCATTGTCGCATCTTCGACTTCTATAGAAATTGTATAATACCTTTTACTTTCATCTGTACATCTTTTGAGCTTTGCAAAGCACTTTATATTAAGACCAGCTTTAGCTTCCAAGCAATCGTGAAATAGCGTTACTGTCTGTTTCCAGTGTGTGGGGGTATTAAAAGGTGATGTGGAAAGCACAACAGCACCGGAGTTACTGGTGGGAAACTCTACATCAAACCAAATAATAAAACCATGAACGTACTCCATATCTTTTTTTACTTTGATGTTAAAGTGTGATTCAATGTTATCTAGTTCACGAATGGTTTTAATTTGTAGAAGATCCACGCTAAATATTTGTTGGAAGGAAAAATTTTCAACATTCTTTGACTCTACATCAAGTATCAATGGAGATTTCATGTAACTGGTGTGTATTATTTCTTTCATAGATGAGTAGTCAAATCCCTCTATGTTATTTATTCCTTCAATGTTTTTGTCCCAGAAATCCTCGATTTCAACAAGGGATACATATAGTGATGCTTTCTGAGGAAAAATCATACCAGATTCAGGATTCAGCCATTTATCTCTCGCAAAAATCACGCTATCAAGCATTCCTTCATGCAATAAATAGAATCCCATCCACTCAGAAATAATTATATCAACTTGACTAACGGGAAGCTCTATTTCCTCCACTCTTCCGTGAATTACCTGTACTACGTCAGACAAATCATTATCATCAACGATTTTTCTGGCTAGCAATGCTATATTACTACCGTCTACAGCAAACACTGTCTTGGCTCCACATTTTGCGGCGAGCATGGACAATATTCCTGTCCCACATCCTACATCCAGAACGATCTTCCCTTTAAACCTCTCTTTATTTTCTTCAAAAGATCGTTTGTATGCCTCAACTCTTTCCGAGTCTTGAAGCATTAATTGATGGACTAATAAATCATCGTAACTCCTTAAATAGTTATCTAAGGTAGACATTGGTTTCTTAAAGAAATAACTTATCAATTGGAAGGTGGGTGAATGAATATAATATCAAGGTAACGTAATAATGAGCCAAATGTTAAAAATAAGCAATGTACTTTAGGTAGATGAGACTGATAGGGGCTCGTTGACCTTCAAAGTGGCCCATGTGATCTATACTTAAGATTGTTAAAAATTACCAAAATTTGTCTAATATGGCGGGAATTGATTTGTTATGCCCACTGTGTGACATTTTTAATATTTCTCGTGGCGGTAATGAATCTTTATTACGAGACAAGATTTACCCAACAAATTTTAATAGATTTAAATAACATAATAAAGCTAAGTGTTAAATTAGGCTTACAAAAGCAAACATATTAATTGTGGGCAGATAGTGTATATATTATTACATTGTTGCTTAAGAGGCATACATTTTTTATCTTTTTCTTTTTTGACCAGTTAAGTAAAAAGTTATCAGCAAACAATCAAGATGGGGAATTTACTCGGAAGATGCGGTTGTAGGGATTTAACAATATGTAATTTAAACTCATTAAGGTATGCACAGGATCGCATATATCGCAGGGACTACAGAATCCCAAACTTTCTAATTGAGCGTGCCGACCTAGATATTAATATTCAGGATGGTATAACCATGGTTTCTTCAGTCATTATTATTAGGAGAAATCCGAATTCATCGTTCAGGGGGGATTTGACATTGGATGGCGATTGCTTAAAGCTTGTTTCAGTAAAGCTGAATGGTGCAATTTTGGAGAAGAGCCTCCATAAAGGCTATTTCCAACCAGATGGCCCTGATGGCAAGTTAGTTATATCAAGTAGTCTGCTACCCAATAAAGATCAGCAATTCACAATTGAGACAATTGTAGAAATTTGCCCGGAGACTAATACCAAGAATATGGGGTTGTATTATTCAGCAGGAGTTTACTCCACACAGTGTGAGTCGGACGGTTTCAGAAGAATTACATTCTTCTTAGATAGACCAGATGTAATGTGCAAGTTTAAGGTCAGGATTGAAGCAGATAAGACTAAGTCCCCGGTTTTACTATCTAACGGGAACTTATTAGAGAGCGGTGATGTTCTGGGCTCGGATAACCGTCATTATGCCATTTATGTTGACCCCTTCCCTAAACCATCTTATCTCTTTGCAGTTGTTGCTGGAGTTTTGGACAAGTTAGAAGACAAGTTTATTACTAGGTCTGGGAAATCTGTTAGACTATTTGTCTATAGTGATCCCAAGTTTGTAGGCCGACTAAGACTGGCGATGGAGTCTTTGAAGTTGGCGATGAAGTGGGATGAAGATCGTTTTGGCTTGGAGTATGATCTCGAGATATTCAATATTGTAGCGGTAGAGTCATTCAATTTTGGAGCTATGGAGAACAAAAGTCTTAATATCTTTAATTGTTCATGCCTTTTGGCATCCGAGAATATTACTCCGGATGCTCTATTTACAAATATTCTCTCCATTGTTGGCCATGAATATTTCCACAATTACACAGGAAACAGGGTAACATGTAGAGACTGGTTCCAATTAACTTTAAAGGAGGGTTTAACGGTTTATAGAGACCAGGAATTCTCTCGTGAATGCGTTGACAGGTTGTCTGAGCAGTTGGGCGATATTGAGGTGCTACGCAATTACCAGTTCCAAGAGGATTCAGGACCGCTTGCACATCCTATCAGACCTGATTCGATTGTTTCAACCAACAATTTGTATACAAGCACAGTATACAGAAAAGGTGCGGAGGTTGTCAGGATGTACGAAACCATTCTGGGGCGTGATGGGTTCAGAAAGGGTATGGATCTGTACTTTGCTCGCCATGATGGACAGGCTGTTACTTGTGACGACTTTAGAAGGGCTATGGGAGATGCCAATAATTATGACTTTACGCAATTTGAGCGCTGGTACGACCAGGCAGGGACGCCTGAGGTTGAAGTCGTCTCTGTTAGTCATAATAAAGCCGATGGAACTTGCTCTATTACACTTAGACAACGTTGCAGCCCCACTCCAGAACAGCCTAAAAAAAGACCATTCTATATCCCAGTTGTGGTTGGCTTGATTGGCAAGGACTCGTGCAAGGAAATCAGACAATCTGAAACTTTAATTCTTAAAGAGCAACAACAGACATTCGTATTGGATGGAGTATGGGAGACTCCTGTTGCATCGATTCTCAGAGGATTTTCTGCACCAGTAAATCTGAGATTTAAAGCACCCCGCTCTGATGAGGAGCTTGCATTTTTGTTTGCATTCGATACAGACGAGTACAATCGTTACGATGCAGCTCAAACATTGTACAAAAAAATCCTCATCCAGGCAGCGACCAGTTCATCGGCTGAGATTTCTCCCAGCTCAGTAATTGATGGTATCCTTTCTCAGGCAATATTCAGTTGCTTTGAATCATTCATTTCAAAGATCAAGACATCTAAAAATCCAAATGGCACTGTTTCCCCCATGGTTGCATCCTATACACTCAAGATGCCAAGCTATTCCCAGGTGTTGACATCTATTGCAGAACCCAACTTTGATATGGTTGTCGAATCATTCAGGGCATTTACAGTCTCTTTTGCTTCCAAGTTTAGAGATCAGTTTGTTGATTTATTCGAGACCCTTACCCAGGATTTAGCTGCATTACCTTCACAAAGCCCATTTATTTACGGAAAAGGTGTTAATGTGGAGGCCATTGCAATTCGCAGATTACTGAACGTTTTGCTAGATTTTATTGCAAAGATCGACTCCGATCTTGCAACAAAATTAGCACATGACCAATACAATCGCTTCAACTTCATGACCAGCAAACTTGGGGCAATATCAGCACTACAGATAGCAAACTGTACATCTAACGAATGCATTGAAGCACTCGACTCTCTTCTACAAGTTACAACAGACGATGTATCGACGTTAAATCTATACTTTTCAATTATTGCCAGTTGCCCAATACCAGAAAATGTGGAGAGAGTGATAAGCATCTATCAATCTAACCCACAGTTTATTAAATACCAAAACAATCCAACTATCTTTTCCTCATTGGTAGGGGCATTCGCAGCAAACTTTGTTGCTTTCAATAGAAAGGATGGACTTGGATATTCATTCGTTGCAGACGCAGTAATTTCAATGGATAAGGTGAATCCAATGTCAGCAGCATCCGTTTCAAGATCATTTACAAAATTCTTGAAGCTGGACGAGGAAAGACGTGCTCTTCTTAAAGGAAACGTCCTCAAAATTCTTGGAACTCCAGGATTGTCGAAGGACACATCTGAAATCTTAAAATCTATAGAGTTTTAATTTCAGGAGGCCATTGATAGGTTGCCCTAGATTAGAATAACAGTGACCAGATTTCTTTAGTTTATCGTTGCGTGTTAAAAATATTTAGACACCCTGAGTCTTTCCTCTGGTAAGTGACGTGACTTAAGATGCAAAGCTACACCGGATCAAAGAATTACAACCCTCCTGCTGACCGCCTGAATAACAGAACCTAGTAGTCAAATGCGTGCAATCTACAAGAGTATACAAAGAAAAATAGAATATAAAGTTATTTGGATGCTCTTTAATGAGGCATGGAGTTATTAGCTACTTAGAAACGATGTAACAACACCCTGAATGTAGTTGCTGTGTGAGTTAACGACTTGTAGAAATGTGTCCTTGTCAGCGAACCCGATGTAAATAGATTTGAGTGTATTTTTCAAAACAGGAAGAATAGTTTCTGAAAAAGCAGATTTTGACTCCAAGACTGGCTGCATGGAGTTTAATAAATCAAGCAAAGAACTAAGGCTTGTGGCATTCAGTGAAGACTGGTTTGCCTGAATAGCAAAACAAATTCCCTGAACTGCATTAATCTTTTCTTGGTCGTTACGTACATTTGTCAGAACCAAGAAGAAACGTTCCAGAAATATTCCAAGTCTCATGCCAACCTTTGTTGGTGCAATAACAGCAACCCGCCCGATTGTGATGCATGAATTTATAGCGAGGTTGTCTATGTTTTGTGAAGAGTTGCATGGGGCAGCTATCCTAGTGACAAGTATATCGACAATGTTGTCAATAATAGGCTCAATAACTGCGAAAACATCTGGGTAATTCCCATACATTACTAATTCTCCAATTGCCCATGCAGCGTTATTCGCTATGCCAACATTTGGATTTGATATATTAATTACTAGAATCTGCATCAGTGCCGGCAATATAGGCTTCAAAATATCTAAGTTATCTCCTCCGAATTTAGCCATGTCACCAATGCAGGCAAATGCACTTTGTTTGATATTTGGAAAGTGTTCATTCTGACAAAATAGGAGAATGTAGTTAGGGAATCCATAGCTTTTCAGAATCGGAATAGCAGCCACTCCCACTGCTTCTATAACAGAACTTATTAAATCTAAAGCGCATTCAGCCGTATCAGGCACAGAATACGAAGCTTCGTCCGAATTATTCATGTTACTTAGAGTTATTGGTATAATCATTTGGACACAATGCTCCAATACAGGACCTGCGAACTTGGAAGTCTTGTTCCCAACAACAGCAAAAATCTTTGCAACTGCATCCATTGAAGCAACAAGACATGGATGATCTATTGGGAATGATTTCCATTTTGTAATCAAAAGTGGAACCAAATTGTTTTCGAATGCCTGATTAAAAACATCTGGACCAGTTGAAAAACACAACGTGGAAATTGTGTCGCATAAAATCAGTAGGTTTCTAAATTGATATACAGTTAATGCTCTTGATATAGTTCCAATGATATCATCAAGGAAAGGAATCAGAGAAAGTGACTGTGCTGAATCTTCAATGAATGTTGCAGTGGCAGAACATGCAGCCTCTTCGACACGCTTGTTTGGATCCAACATTCTTGCTAAAAGCGCTCCAAATGCACTATTAAGAATTGGCTGGCCCTGCTGAAGCGCTAACCAGGGAGTAAATCTTGAAATACACCAACAAGAAATACTCCTTATTAATGGCTTAGAATCTGATGTCAGCTTTACTAAATAGCTCAGAACCTTTGGTAAAAATGGAGATAGGCCCTTAATGCAGCCTCTCGCAATCGCCCCCAACACCAGTACTGCACTTTCTTGCTTCTCCCAGTTAGGATCTTGAAGAGTTGCCTCAATTTTCGGTAATAACTCTCCCAAAATCTCATCTCCATAAATAACAGATAAATTATCCAACGCCAATGCAGAGGCTTTCCTAACTGTCCACTGATTTCCCCATGCACCAAGCTCTACTTCGTCATCGCTAGAATCGTCATGCTCAGCACGTCCCTGATGAAACCTAGGACCTATAGAGTGGAGGTCATCTTCAGCTTTATCTTCAAAATGAGATGGGTCCATTTCAATATAATCAAAGTCTGTAAAAATGGAGTTTTCAAGAAGACAAACAAGTAATCTTGGTAAGAAAGGCCTAAGGATATTTACTCCTTTTTCACTTCGTAGATAGGTTGGCCAGAATTCCAGAGCTTCTAGCCTTAGGTTATAGGAGTCACTATCGCTATCTTCGCAGCAAGACAGCACGAAGTCAATGATTACACCGACTCCTGCGCCGTCAAATATTACACTTGGGTCATCCTCTAATACTGTGACAATCCCCACTATAGATAGCAACTTTATCTGTTTATTTCCTTGCTTAGCCATTACACCAATCACTTGCCAATACTGAGCAAATAAGTTGTGTAGAGGATTTCCTGAACTAAACAAGTGATGTTGAGCATATAAGGTAATACATTTAAAACTTAAATGTACCGCTGTTTCATTCTTGCTAAGCACAGCATGCTCTCCTTGGGTAATTTGAAAGAGCTTAGGCAATATTAGTTGGCGTGATGCATCCAGAAATGATACTAATCTTGGGTTTGTATGACTCGATATATTAGAATTCTCTCCCAAACATGACTCTAATTCATCCTCACAAACCTTTAAGAGACAATCAAATGCTCCGTCAATGCTATCATTGGTAGCCATATCGAGAAGTTGCGACAGGTGGTGGAGAGACTCCACAAGCAACGGCTTCCCCTGCTCTATATTAACAAGTGTAGTAATAATTGTACCAGCTGTTGACCTGATTAATCTTTGAGAATCATTTAATGCAGTGAATGATGTAATCTTAAGATACTCTGTATATTCGGATGTTGAAGGTAACCCATACTGTATGAGGTAGTTTTTTAACAATAGTCCAGCTCTCTGACGCACATCCAAACCTTCATTCACGCTCGAAAATATTAGTGCAAAATAACATGGTGCATCAGGAATGCTAGTTACAAAGTTATTCAAAGCATTAGTTACTTGCAGCTGTACATTGCTATCCGAAGAATCAGCTTGTCTTAAAATAGACAACACATCCTGACACTTCGTAATATCATATTGCCAGGAGGACGACATCTGGGACTCTTCTATTAATATATTTAACTTTGGCTGCGAATATGTATTGTTTATGTAACAAAAAAATTGTGGACTACTGCGAAGTCATAAATAACAGTGTGCCAACCTTCAGAGTTTATTTTAATGCTCCCCCTCTTAGTTTTACTCCCTTAATATTTAGATGCTCTCAATTTAGACCCTCTTCTTATCCTTGATTCCTTTGTATAGTTGCGATTCACGTGTAATTATACCCAGTCACATTCTAAAGTAATATGTCCTGTCTACACTTTCGCCAAAACCCCTGGAGGCGTTCTACAAAGGTACAGAAGGTACGGGCGGTCTATGGACGAATTTAAGATTCGTTCAAGAAGGGCAGAAAAAGTGATGAAGCAAATGCCTCCACAAATAATATTCTATAAAATTTCGTAAATTACTAACAGTGGGACTACTAGCCTATAAGGAAAAGCCGCATTTTTGAAAGAGGGAATCGTGGAGGAGCATGTACTAAGAAAGTTGGACATTATTAGGGACAGTTCATACCTCATTTGTTTCGTCTAATGAATGACTCTCATATAGTGGAGCAACAAAGCTAATAATACAAAATTTTCGGCGGTATTTAGTCTATTATAACTTCACAATTAAAGTAATTTATTGGGCGGGTTCCTGCAGCTTTGAAATTTATTGGTTTGAACGTAAATGTCTTTAGTCAATTTGAATTACGTCTCATATTGAGACAGATTGTAATTAATATATTGGCCATTATTTTAACTAGCAATAGTTCCGTATTAGCAATATACACCTGCCTAAGTAGTAGTTAATTTTTTAAATTTGAAATAAGCGCTGTAATTCTGGCCGAAAACAATAATCCATATATCCTGCAAAAACTCAAGGTATTTTATCGACTTATCAGGAGAAGCTCGTGCAATACTAAATATAAAAGATGGTTAGATATGCTGTGAAACCCGATACTCCCTCTAAGAGTGTGATGTGCAAAGGTACAGACCTTCGTGTCAGCTACAAGAATACTTATGAGACAGCAACAGCCATCAAGGGAATGTATCTACTCGATGCTCGTCAATACTTGATGGATGTTATTGCAAAGAAGAGATGCGTCCCATTCAGAAGATATAACGGTGGTGTTGGCAGAACTGCAAAGGCCAATGAATTCAAGCTTACTCAAGGAAGGTTCCCAGAGAAATCGTGTAGATTCCTTTTGGATCTTTTGCAAAATGCCGAGAGTAACTGCGACATGAAGGGCTTAGATATCGATCGTCTCATGCTTGTCTCTGCTGTAGTAACCCATGCTCCATTCAACAGGAGAAGAACATTTAGAGCGCATGGACGAATTACTCCATTCAAGAGTCAGCCATGCAATATCCAGCTCATCTTCAAAGAGATCGACGATACAGTTGAGAGACCAAAGAATATTGAAGGCCAAAAGGTTATTAAGCTTACAAAGAGACAATTAGCTCGCAGGAAACTACGTGTAGGCTCCAAAAACTAATTCACTCAGTCCTATTATTTAGTGACGTACTTTCACGTTGTAGAACGGCCCTACCTCCTATATAATTTCTAGAGTTGCGATATAACGGATTGGCTAGTACTTAAGTTGTAGGAATTCTTATTCCTTTTCGACTGTTTTTTGTCTTAATCCACTCCACTTTTGGATTATTACCCTGATTTTGTTTGGTGCCTCTTGTCGTTCTAGTGTCCGAGGGCAATCCCGTGGAGATCCGCGCTGCATACGACTTTCGATTAATTTATTTGTAACTTGTGCTATGAAGAATTAGGAACAAAATTTTTGAGAATATTTAATTTTTTGAAATTGTGGGATAACTGATAAAATGAAGAGTGCTAACCCTGTGTATGAGACTGCTGCTGGCAAATACTTTTATCTAACGACGGCAATAAACTATACTAATGGAGCACCACATATGGGTCATGCATATGAGATTGTAACATCCGATATTTTGGTTAGGATTGCAAAGTTGTTTGGTATTCATGCTAGATTTCAAACTGGAACTGATGAACACGGGCAAAAAATTGCAACAACCGCAGAAAAGAAAGGTATGTCTCCCAAATCACTATGTGATGAAAACGTCAAGCAGTTTAAAAGTATGAATGAAAAACTACAAATTTGTACAGACAGGTTTATTAGGACAACGGATTTTGACCACTATGAGTCATGTAAAGAGTTTTGGAGGCGTTGTGAGGCAAAGGGAGATATTTATCTTGGGAAATACAATGGGTGGTACAACGTAAGAGAGGAGAGTTTCATGACCGAACTGGAGGCTAAGATGCTAAACTACATTGACCAGACCTCAGGTTTGCCATTAACAAAGATGGAAGAGCCATCTTACTTTTTTAGAATAACAAAGTACCTGGAATTAATAAAGACTCACATCATTGACCATCCCGACTTTATCCAACCGGAGTCAAGTAGAGAAAGCATACTGGCGAGACTAGAAGCCCTGGGCGACAATTCAGAAGATTTATCTATAAGTAGAACTAGCTTTTCCTGGGGAATACCAGTTCCCGATGACCCTGAGCATGTTATGTATGTATGGTTCGATGCACTGACCAATTATATTACTGGCTTGAAATGGAATCAAAGCCAAAGCGATCAAGATTCCTTGTTTAGCAAGTACTGGGAAAACACCGTTCATATAGTTGGCAAAGACATAACTTGGTTCCACTGTGTAATTTGGCCTGCAATGCTTTTGAGTATAGGGCTGAGTTTACCAAAAACAATATTTGCACATGGATTTGTTACGGCCCAAGACGGCAAAAAAATGAGTAAAAGCCTGGGAAATGTTGTTGATCCAGTGGAGGAAATAGAGAAAATAGGGTCCGACTCATTCAGGTATTACCTAGGAAGGGAAGGAAGGTATGGAAACGATATGAAGTATCAGCCCTCTTCTGTTATAGACTATCACAATGGTGAATTGGCAGACACTTTTGGGAACCTAGTTTCCAGAATTACGAGCCTGACACATAAGTTTTGCGAAGGTGTAGCTCCATCACCGTCCCTAACTGTGCAATTGGGAAAGCCTGCAGATATCAGCACTATTTTTGAAGAATACTATATAGCTTGGTGCAACTTCAGACTTGATGAGTGTGCACAAATCGCTATGAACTTTGCCAGGAATGTAAATAAGTTCCTTACTGACCATGCACCTTGGAATAAGGATAGCATCAAGTCGGAGGAAGAGAGAAAAGAGATCATTCGAATCGTGTTGGAGGGTTCATATTACATCTCCATCTTACTTTGCCCATTTACTACATCAGCATGTAGAGACGTATTTATTAGGCTTGGGACAAAAGAAAAGACTATTCAAGAGCTGGACAAGAATTATTGCAATATTGAGCCAAACACGGAAATTTCGATTGGGGAGCCTCTATTTAAACGAATTGTATGCAAGGAAGAAAAAACATTTGAAGAGCTCAAGGCGGAAAAAAAGCAAAGAGAAAAAAATAGATTGGAAAATAAAAAAAAAATTAAAGAAAAATGAATCATTTAGAGTTATAATTAAATATTATGCATAACCCTCTTGGACTTGAAGGAACTTGATTATAATAAGTACCTGAACTTAACGTATCTAAGAGCTGATTAAAAAGATTTATAATATCCATACCAATTCAAGTTAAATATAGGAATTCAATTAAGAACTCAGATTATGCCTCATTTCAATTCACTGCATCTTATTTAGCCTGTTTCTTTTCATTTGATCGATACTTGGCAAAGTGGACAAACAGCATTTCTAAGTAGCCACAAATCAATGCAATCTTCATGAAAAACGTGGTTGCAAGGGAGGCATCGTGCCATTTCAAATGAAGAGAAGTCATTTAGGCAAATTATACAGTTATCTTGCAGGAAGGAATGTTTATTGTATGCTGACTCATCCTCTTTTAATTTTTTCCATTCGGAGTATGGCTTTACTGGAAGGGACTCTAGTCTGTTAATAGTGCATGCTCTCAATTTGTTGTCGGTATACTCGCTTGAAATAATGGTTGGGAAGATGAAGTAAAAGAAGCTGACCATAGAAATTATCCTAAATGTACAAATGAGCATTACTATTAGATATAAAGACCATAACCCGGAACTAAAGTCGACTTTAATCAAATTGTTCATGGAGTAAAATGAATTGTTGCCTAGTAATAGATAAGATCTGTGGTCTGCAATTAATGAGTGATCCTCCATTTGTGACTCACTCAAATTACTCATCAGCTCCCCTGGACGATATGAAAGTGTTTCAGCGCTCGGTCTCACAGAAAGTATCCAATAGAATCCAAATACAAACCAAATATAGTAAATGAGCGAGAATATCTTGCCTATTTTCCAGGCCCTATTAGTAGTTAGACGCCTAACTGTTTGTAGAATTTGGATGACTCTTGCATTCGTTGAGTTTGGCCTTTCTTTTTCTAGAATGAACTTGTAATAACATCTGAACAAACCCTGGATAACCTGAAGGTATCCATGAACCAATAACCATACACTCAGGAAAGGGCTGTTCTCGAAGTTTGATCTCCAATTTCTAAGCACTACACCGGTTGTAATCAATCCAAGAGATAGGAAAGAAATTATTCCTATTAACAAATTGCAAGAAAGAAACCAGATCGTCTTTTCTGGGTAATTGCAGACCAACTGCATAAGTGAATCCTCCGAAGCATTTTCTTGATGTGATAAATTGTTTGAGTTTGGAATATTGGGTGAAATATGAGTTCTTGAGGCGTGCTCCGGACTACTCAGCGTGGCATCTGAAGAGGTCCTGCCGTAAATATTCCTTAATGAGCTTTCGGCCACAGATGATGATATTATTACATTCTCCTGGGTCCTAAACAGTGGCTGAATATTCAAGTACTTTCTACACCAAATATTTATTCTCTCTTTAACCAACATTATTTTGCAAACTGCCTTATTGCTAAAATTAGCTTTGCTGCTATATTGCTTTTGGCTACGTCGAGCCACATGCTCTTTTTTATGGATGCAGCGAGAGACATACCTTTTATTGTCAATGCCTAAATTACTATCCATTTCTTATTCGCATGAATTTGTCTCACAGCAATACAATTGTACGATGCCATATTAATCTGGCAACGTATACCTTTAGTAGTTAAATCAGATGGCACTCAATATACATGTAATATGTACTTTTTGTACCTTTACATTCAACAGTCTAGTCGCCCTTGTATCTATAAAAAAAAAGATACTTTGTATCTAAATTCTCACTAAATATCCTCTCAGTCCCTGGCTATTCTCAATAATAATTTATTAGTTTATATTGTGCTTGCAAGAAGAAGAAATACATGCAAGTCACGGACGCATTTTGCAGTTCTCTGGAAATACGCATATATATATTTCGGTGGTATCTAAATATTAAGTACGATAATAAAATACCATAATAACAAATTATAAGTGCCGCCTTGACCGCCATGCACTCGTGTCTCCGTTACCTGCTCGGCCAAGGCGGGATACTGTTGTGTCTTACTATTTTATTTCATTTGAATTTTGAATAGGATAGACATCAGTACGTATTGAGAACAATAATTTGGACAATAAGATGTAGTTTGGGACGGCGTCTCTAAATAGATAAATGTTACGTTAATTAATTTAGACAGTTAAACTAAACAAAATGGCAAAAATTAAATAGACATATTGTCAATAAATAGTATAGGCCATAAATTTCTGGGGGTTTAAAACTATTTGTATAATTATTGGCGGCCCAATTAACTGTTTTAGAACGGCTGCAGTTAACACGTGAAATTCTTTATACTTGCATCAATCAGAGAAGCGTTACAACTTCTTTTTGGAGTAGATATAACAGATAACGCACATTCGAGCTAAAGATTACGGGAATATCTGTTTCTTTGTGCGAATATAACGTATAAACACTATATTGTCGATATAATTTAATTAAATAGTAATTGATATTTCAAAACATGTCTCCAAGAGTGACCTATCGCAGAAAGTGCCGTTACAACACTCCATCTAACAGAGTTCGCGTCGTAAAGACCCCAGGTGGCAGGAACTTGATCCACAACATTGGGAAAGTATACTCCAGACCTAAATGCGGTGACTGCAAGAAACCTTTACCAGGAATCCCAGCATGTGGTCCATATGAGATGAAGCACCTTAAGAAACGCGAAAGAACCGTTGCTCGTGCATACGGTGGAACAAAGTGCTCAACCTGCGTTAGACAAAGAATTCTGAGAGCATTTTTACTTGAGGAACAAAAGGTCGTGAAGAGCGTGATTGCTGAGAAGGAGCAACAAAAGAAGAACGAGGAAAAACCAAAGGCTAGTAAGAAATCCGCAGGTAGCAAGCAAACATCATCCAAGAGAAAGCAATAAATTCGATATTTAGAGGAGTCTAACTTTACTGGTGTTGACTTTTAATATTTAATAATTTCTTGCCTTTTTATATACTGTTTACATTGGGCTTTGGAGGGAGCTTAGTTAATTCTTTTTTTATTTCATTAGAGCCTGGGAGGACGGAGTCCACGTCGTTTGCAGATTTGTTTTTAGCAGAGTTTCTTTTGGCATTGTCGCTCGCCCCCGCATTCCTTGTTCGATACGACGTGTTTGGGCTCTCTGACTTGACTGAACAGTGAAGACGGACCCTCCTTTTATTGAATGGAAGCCCGGGGAAGCAGTTCCTTTTCTCTGCATCATCGTTCTCATTATCATCATACACCTTTTCTAGCTCCTCCTCATTTCCATTCTCTAGGTTATTCAATACAATCATCTCCTTGACTTTTCTAGACTCGTCAAATCTCTTCTGTTTGAGTTTCTCTGCGTAGTCCTTGATGCTCCTTCCTAAATCATTTGTTAAATTATAAATATATTCATTTTCGGCCTTTGCTTTTATAGCCTCTTGATACTCGATCTCCCAAAGCTTTAAAACCGAGGTCTTAGTTTCTATTATACTGTATAATCTCCATATCTTCTTCTTTAACTCCAAAAGAGACCTTCTGAGTGAAAGAAAAAAGGTATACTCCTTAAACACATCTATCTCCTCTACAAAAATGTTGTGTGGAATGGGATACTGTGAATAATATATTTCTTCATCCGAGTAATTTTGTAGTACTGAGGCTGAACCTAAGTTGATTCTTTGTCGGACTTCAGGGAGCATCGAACAGAGCTTGATAGTGACACTGTGTTCTAAAGCCTCATAGCGTGATAATTTTGCAAGGTAGTATTTATACTGGTACTGATAGTCTGATTGGTATGTATAAATAGTACTACTTAATTCGGAATATGCTCTATAACGTAGATTTAACAAAATATTTGAAAGCTCAACCGGGTTTGCTTGCGAAATTGCCACTTTTTTCTCGTTATTTACTCCAATGGAAAGTCCGCTATAACCCATCATCTTACTAATATGACTATATATATGATATTATTGTGTTTCCGTCTTCGAGAATTGTTTAATCCAAACACTCCTTTTCCCATAATACATGCTAATGTAAAAATACTACGCATGTGCCCGCCCAATATATATTTGAGATCTCATGTAATGCACTTATTTTTCAAGTGTTCACACTTAACTCAACATGCTCTAAGACGGTTTGAGCTGCGAGATTTTTTGTATGCTCTTGACTTTGATGACGCATTTAAAACCCAGTTCTCATCATCACTATTATCCGAACTGCTAGTAAATGTTCCCTCGTCGCTTTCATCGTATTTCCCCTCAAAAGCATCATAGGAGTCGCTCACTTTGGTTTTTGAGGCTTCCAATCTCCTTGATTTCCTTTGAGCGTCTACTTTGACTACTTTCGCCCTTGTTACTTTCTTTTTTGTGAACGTAGGGACACTCCATTTAAAATGGGATTGATCGTGGACACTCTGCTTCATTCGTACTTTAGAAAATAGGTATGATGGTATTCTGAATTTGCAAGTGTTCATTAAGTGGTTCCAGCTATCGAATATATCTGTGTTTTCTCTCATAAATATTTCTGGCTCTTCGTTGCTTACGAAAAAATATGAAATGTGGAATTGAACCCCCCTGCAAATATCAAATATTGGACTGTCTGCACTCCCAATACTATTATAATCATCTAATATGCAACTATAACTGCCACGTATCGCCCCTAGTAGTGCTATGCAGTAAACACCAATGCTTCCTAGCCGCTCTAGATCATTATCCTTTGTCTTTAGTTTCTTTACCACTTGAGTATGAATGATTTTCACAAATCGATGAATAGAGTGATTTGTAGCCTCCAAGGTGAAGTTATTTGCTCTTGATATATAGTATATGAAAACAGAAATTATACAGTCCAGTACACAGTATAGTTGGCCACTTTTTAAATTCTTGGTATCAACGACTGAGCTAACAAAAATGCTTACAATATTTTCAATTACTTTCTCAACTTCTTCACTAAATTCTTGTGGTTCCTGCTCACTACTCAGCTTTTGGCTGAGCATTGGTATGAAAGATATTCCAAGTGATCTTCCTAATGTTGTGGAGAGGATTGTGCGTCTGCTGCCACTTCTATCCGATGTAAGAATTTGTGAAATCATCATTATCAGCAAGTATCCTAGTTTATTATTACAGAATTTCTGACCCAATTCAAAAATTCGAAGGTGATTTTTCCTGAAGAAGTTCTCCAATCCAGAGAAGCAAATAAAATTTACCAACTCAATATAGAAATATGAGTTGAAAACAAATATATTTTCTTTGATTGAAGACAAATTAATCCCAAATTTCTCGTGAAAATTATATCCAATTTTGTCGACAAAATATTTGAAAAATAGTTTGTCTTCCGAGTAATCACGTGATGAATCTGTGAATTTTGATTCCAACTCAGCTTTGGCAGCCCACAATTCGTTAAAATTAAAATAAACCTCAAAGAATTTATTGAATAATTCCTCCTCCATGCTATTAATATTGAAACACAGAAAACACCCCACTCCAATCAATTTTGACAATGTTAAATACTGATTTTCATCAATATCAGGCAACTTCAAAGCACCTTCAACTCGTAGAATTAGCATGCCTAATGCTATTCCGAAATCATGCGTTTCTCTTTTCTCTGATTCCAATGCCTTTTCTGCATATAGGCGTAGAATAAACAACTCCAAAATATTGTCCTTGTCCTCATAGTTATCTTTCAAGCTGGCTGAATCAAGGTAACTATGAAAGTCTGAATAACTACAAAAAATTCTCGAAACAGGTACATTTGGAAATATTTGATAAATTATATCCCGAACAATTGTCCTAGACTCGCCCTTGGGAAGAATTTCGGCAATGAAGTCGTCTCCTCGATCTTCAGAAGAAAAGCAGCTTTCTGTAAATGGAGCATTAAAAATACCATTTATTTTTTTGGATTTAGAATTAATTTCCTTCAGATGCTTCATAAGCTTTTTCCTAAATAATTCCTTAGAGTTGAAATAAAAGCATTCGTAAAGTTTAAAGATTTCCTGTTGATTATACAAGCTAATTGTATTACTTATCAACTCAAAGATCTCTTCACCATTCACTCCACTATATTCTTCACTTTTTAACAAATAGCATAGCACATTAATTTTGTATTTAAATTGCAATTTTAAGATCAAAACGTCCAAATCATCTGAGAATTCCTCCAAGCCTTGTTTATTTTCATCTTTCTGGTTCGGAGACAAAATTGTCAAGAGAACATTACAGTTAATTGCTCTGTTGTTTGGGCCAAATACACTCAAATATCGAATTATCTTTTTAAATTCCTGAGCCTTGTCTAACTCCAGACCCTCCGCAACAGATTCGAGACTATTTTGAACTTCTTCTGGAGAACTCTTGTCATTAAGTGTCATACCCAAAATAATTGCCCATTTTTCAAAATCTTCTCTTGAATTTAGTGATTTTTCAATGGTCGAAATCATATTTTTTGCTGCATTTTCTTTTGAATCCTCACATTCGAAAAAGTGTTGTATTTGTTTTACAATATCCAACTTCAATAACTCTACCTGCTTTCTTAGATTATTTTTATTAAACTTAATCATAAATTTAAGGCAAACTAATATTCTAAGACTTTTTAGTAATGTGAGTCTTTGGTCATTAAATGTCTTAATTATTTTGTAGATTGCTGAGTTTGATTGGTTTTCGTCCATTACTGTGCCACACTGTAATCTTGATTTTTTTTTCAGGGAAGAATACAACTCAAGAGCCTCTAACTGATTAATTTCGAGCAGAATATCTTCAATCACGTTTCTCATTTGTAAATCCTTCTGTTTGAAAGAAATATACCATAGAAACCATAAATTCCTGGATAGCTCAGGGACCTCAATATAATCCCTAAGGTACTTTATTAAAAATATTCTAAGATTTCTATTCTTATCGCAAATATGCCTCAATAAATATTTAATGCTTTCATCAACTAGCTTATTCGAATTCGACTCTTTCCGCTGGTTTGTGAGCCAAACAGCGACAGCCTTGATCAGATCCTCACGTAGGTTAGGGCACGTAACGTCATCCTGCTCAATAATAAATTTAACGAACCTCTCACATGAATCCCCAAATTCTGATCTCTCCAAAAAAATGTTCATCGCTCTTACTACCCCCATGACTACTTCTGTCCTGATATCACGTTGCTTATCATTTGCCCTTGAAAGCCACTCATCAACGAGCTGCCTCTTTAGTTTACTATCCTTATCTGCCTTTATTTTGTTTGCCATTTCAGATCCCTGGAAAATTAAGTTATATTCTGATTTAATTCCCAGTAAAATAAATCTAGTAACCATTTTTACAGCTTGAAAACGTATTTTATCATCATATTCTCGAAGATCACAAATCATTTGAGTAATCACTGACTGAACATATTCTTCGCTAATACTTTCTAAAAAATGAATAATGTAAATTATAGGAGTTTGCACATCTTTTATCTTTTCATGTAAGCTTTTCCTAATCAAATCTGGAACAAAAATTGAATCTTTTCTCCACCAATGGCCTTCCTTTCCCTCTTTATCAATAATTTCAACGGAAATTTTTGTATTGTTTCTCAAAAAACGAAAAGATTCCACCAGGATTGTATTTGTATTATATGAAACCCCACTAACGCCGACCACTGATAATATCTCACAAGTATGAGATAGGAAATTTTCAATATTTGCCTCTTCATGTGGCTTAAGCAGTTTAATGTACTTCAAAAAAAAACAGATTATCAATTCGTTTTTAATATTCATTGTACCAGAATGTATAATAATGCTCGAAATGGCATACTTGCAAACGCCCAATATTTCTATATTTTTTCTATCGATTGAGATTTCCAAAAGATCCATCAGCAGACCAAAAATTAAAATCAACTGTTCTTTCCTTCTACTTTCGTGGGTACCTTCGATCAAGAATATTAATACCTTCGAGTTCTTTTCTGTCGCTCTTTCTATGGAATATGTGTATTTTGATAAATTTGCATTGGAGCAAACAGTCTCTTCATTACTACTGTTCAAAATCTCTAGCAATCTCTCGATGTGTTCCGTCAATCCACATAATACCATATCACATATTATCTCAGTATTTGATTGCTTAATGTTGCCTTCATTTTTTGATATATTTCGATGATTTTTTAAACTAATTTTTCCAAAAAGATTTGTTGAAAGTGGTAACGCAAGCCTTATACAGTCCAAAATACAATTCAATAAAATACTCTTATATTGACTAGGCTGTTTTTGTAATTCACCTTGCTCTACCAACACTTCAAGAATTGGCAACTTCACGCTTACTTCTAAATTTGATAGGCATATACTTATTTCACTTAGTCTCTCAAGACTGAACCTGCATGGCCCCCTAGACTTTTTTGTCTTTAAAATATCAGGAATATTATCTAGGTGATTCATCTCTTCATTTTTATTAAGTAAAATTTTACAATTTTATTTTTCCCAATAACTTTTTTTTGCATGCAACCTGTACTGACCCCACAAGGCGCCATTTATTCGACTTCGCCTCCCCAAATTATAAAAAGCAATTGAAATGAATAGAGCTCAGAAAAATAGGTGAGTTTTAGTAACTTAGGCCACAGAAATTAATGTCAATGAGTGTCATTGATTTTATTAAGAGAAGCTCGATCGAGTGTCTGAATGAAAACAGAAACTTCCCATTTCAAAATGCACTATTCCAATCCAACACTGATTTATTTTGCTCTTCACTAGATGACCATGAACTGTTAGCCAAGTTTTGTTTCATTCAGCCAATAAACTTGACAGGAATTTCATTCAAACTCTCTGAAAAAGATGTAAATGAAGGGTTTGGTCCAAAAAAAGTTAAACTTTTTGCAGATGCCCCTTCGTATAATATTGGAGATGCTGAAGCAGAAATTGCTACACAAGAATTTGAGATCTCAAAAGACCAATTAATTAGTGGAGAATTCATTGACTTAAAACTTGTAAAATTTAAGAATGTTAATTTTATTCAAATTTATATCTCCGAAAATTATGGCAACGAGAATACCAGAATCGGAAAGATCGGAATTTATGGTGAGAAAGGGGACTTCGTAGACATTACAAAGTGGAAACCACATAAGGACGAAAACTAAAACTGTAGAAAATAGATGTGTTGTTTACAATTTCGCGGATAGGAAAATCTAGACGAAGTAGAATCTTAAGAGATACGTGAAAATTAGAATACTTGTCTAGCAGATCAGTGTGTCACTATAAATGTGCAATCTAACAGGATGGAAGAATACTAACAACTCCCTCCAAACATGTAGGTAAAAATCTTTTGGGTATACATCTTCAAGTCTGAAACGAACCAGAGTAGCACCATCTCGGCCTCCAATCTGGTGTCGATTGGCCAAATCCCATTGTGCCAAAGAGAAGATGGTGGGTCAAGTGGAAATGCCTTAAATAAACCGGTAACATGCTAGTATCTTCGAGATTATTTCGTCTGTACATACTAGAGCTCTGACTTCTAACTTAAATCTTCAGTCTGCAATATTTTCGCATGGTCAATAGAACAGGAATAAAAACAATTCCCAGTTTGTCAGCACGATCTTATCTTGAACAATTGCATAGTTACGGCAGTTATCGAAGTTAATGTAACTTAGTCAATGCTGTTTTCAGCAATAGATGCCATGGATACTGGATCCGTTTCATCATTTCCATTGCAGCCACCAACGGCACATCCGCATGCATAACCATATGCACATCCATTCTTCTCGCAATTGCAACATCCTGAAGATTTTGCACAACACTTGGAGTTATCCGTGCCTCTAGACTCTGGTCTCTTGGACTCTGGCCTCTTGGACTCTGGTCTCTTGGACTCTGGTCTCTTGGACTCTGGTCTCTTGGACTCTGGAGTCTTAGACTCTGGGCTCTTGGATTCTGGAGTTTTAGACACTGATCTCTTAAATGGTGAGGTGGTTTCCACTGGAGTTAAATTCTCGGATGGTATCTGAGCCAACATTCTACGAGATGAATCCCATGATGGAGGGGCAGGGGTAGTTGTAGAGGCTCTCATGCTTGTTGCCATAGAAGTGGTTGTAAGTCTGGTTGTGGTGGTGGTGGGTCTAGTTGTGGTGGTGGGTCTAGTTGTGGTGGTGGGTCTAGTTGTTGTTGTGGTGGTGGTGGTTGTTCTGATTGTTGTTGTGGGTCTGGTTGTGGTGGTGGTGGTGGTGGTGGTGGTTGTGGTGGTGGTGGTGGTGGTGGTGGTTGTGGTGGTGGTGGTGGTGGTGGTGGTGATAGTGGTAGTAGTTGTTGGCCTGGTTGTAGTGGTGGCGGTGGTGGTGGTTGTGGTTGTGAATCTGGATGTTGTTGTGGTATATCTGGTTGTGGTTGTGGTTGTGGTTGTCATTGTCCTTCTTGTGGTGGTAGTAGTGGTGGTTCTAGCGCACTCAGATCCTTTGCAGTCTGGCTTGTTGCAGTCTGGCTTGTTGCAGTCTGGCTTGTTGCAGTCTGGCTTTCTGCAGTCTGGCTTGTTGCAGTCTGGCTTGTTGCAGTCTGGCTTGTTGCAGTCTGGCTTGTTGCAGTCTGGTTTTCTGCAGCTTGGACCGGTGTAAACCTCTTCTGGGCCCTCGCGTACACAGTAGCTAGGCTTGTATGTGCAATCAGACCCCTTGTGACAGCTGTCGCATGAGCCAACTGCTCTACCGTCACGACCAACAATACGGGCTGGGATAGCCTTCACTCCTCTGCATCTTGCAGGAATGCATTTGGCACCTTCTAGATAGCATAGAGAATTGGAGCAGCCTTCGCAATGAACACGTCCGCATTTTCCACCAACACATCTGGCAGGGGTACACTCACAACCTGTACACTTGGCTGCAGTGCAGCTATATCCATTGCAAGATGGGTGACACTTAGCTGGGGTGCATTCAGATCCCTTGCATTTGAACCCGCTGTACTCATTACCATTGCATTTTGGTCCGATGCAATACCCGCCCTTGCATGAACCTCTTTCACAGCCAGATTCACTCTCGCCCATGTCGCATGATCCTGTTGTGCAGCTTCCTGGTGTGCAAGTACCTGGTTGGCATCTTGGAGCAACACACTCTTCAGAGTAGCATCTGCACGAAGAGCAATCACCCTTGACGCACTTTCCTCTCTTGCATTCACCCTTAATGCACTCACCCTTGGAGCATTCTTCCTTGGCGCAGTGGTAGTCCTTAAGGATCTCATGTCTTGTGCATTTAGCACCTCTAACTCTAGCTGGAGAGCATGAGCCACCGGCGCAGTGAGCAGGACGTGCGACACAACCCTCCAATCTTGGGACTTCGGTGGTGCAACCAACACATCTGGTTGTTGAGCAGGAGCCAGATTGGCAAGAACCGCCAACGCACTTACCGTACCTGCACTCTCCACCAACACATTTCCCACATTTGCATGAACCACTATCGCATGTTGCCTCCGAACAATCCAACTTGTGAACAGCAACATGGCTGCATTCCTTATTGGTGCACGTTGCCTTGTAGCACATCTTGGGAGAACCATCCTTATTCTTGATGCAAGAAGGTCCAGAGAGACATGACAATGATGAACATTGAGCTGGGGTATAACCAGCGCCAGTAGCAACCTTGTCCAAGATTTCTTCTGGAGTTGAATTTTGTGGGTCTATGATCTCTTGGATGTCTGGCATCTCACCATCATCATCGTCTTCTACTTCAGAAGTGGCCTCTGCAAGCTTTCTGTTTGGTGTTGCCACAGGTGATGGATCTCTAGTGGAAGAATCCTCAATATCAGACTCGACCTCGTTGGTGGAGAACTCAGCATTTGGATCAACAACAGTTGAAGAGTTGGAGAGTGTGCCCATTGCCTTGGATTCCAATGCTCCGAAGAACTGTAAGGCAGCGTAGTTGGTTGTTCTTTCACGATGCTCTAAAACAGAAACTGCAGTTCTTTGGACAAAAAGAGCTCTCTCGGCCTCCTTGTCGCCTTCCTCGGCTCTCTTCACGACAACTGAGGTGTGGAAGTCCAACAAATCTTCAGTGGCCTCTGACATAACGACACCATAACCCTCAGCACTTTGAACTATAAATGGATCCTTGGTCTGGTCCCTTGCCCATTTAGGAAGCAAAGGAGAGTATTTGTCGAGGTGGTATGCCAATGATAAGCTGCTTGCATTAATTTCGTCGATAAATGGAGATCTGGAGTCCACCTTTGAAACCAACTCTTCGTTTGCCTTGCTAGCAGATGATAATTCATCGAATAAGGCTTTGCAGACGCCCAATTCACTGTTTATATCTAAAACCAACTTCTCTCTGATTCTTTGAGCATGTTGACGTTGATACAAAACTGGGATTCTGTCGATTCTGGCATGGTTGGTCTCAATGTACTCCAATTGTGACTCTATCATTGAGCATTGCTCCTTCAAGTGGTCGATCAAACCTTCCAAGTTGGTTGGTGCCTTTGGAGACTTTCCTGGAATTGGATAAGGAGATGCATGGGCAATCAACATAAAGGTTGTGGAGACAAGGATGTCGTCTTCCTTTGCAAGAATGAATGCACGAGTAGAAATGCTCTCGTCAACCTCATCATCTAAACCAATTTTAGACACAGATTCTTGGAGGCTAATGAGCTTTGCCTTCTGTGTTCTGCAAAGGGACTTCATGTAATCCAAAACCTGTAAATAAACCTTCTTTGCCTCAGTCTCAGGAAGAGAGCTTATTGTTGGCTCAGCCTCTGATAACAATGTACTCTCAATGTTCTGGATCAATTTGATGTCCTCTTCACAAAAACTGGTAATACCTCTCCTAGTTGGAGAAATGAGAGGATAGTAGAAAAGGGCATTCTTGGTGAATGTTGGGCTTCCAGATGTCTGTATAATTAAAGAGCCTGACTCATCCTCCTTGATAGAAACATGGACAGCCGAACCTTGCTCCAATGGTGATTGTTCTCTTGAACCAAATATCTTGTTCTTGACATCTGGGTCGGATGGCTTTACATTAGGAGTTGTATATACACCAGGAGCATCTGGCTCAATTGTCTTAACTGGCACAGCTCTAGATAGTCTAGTTGCTCTAGGTGAAATATAGTTTGAACCGGCAACAAAAACAACTAGGAGTGCGAAAATACTCAAAGTTTTCTTTAACATTCTGTAGAAAACCCTCTGGTAGTTGTTTTAAAATATCCTATTACAACTTGAATTGTCGAGTTTACTTTTTTATAAAATATATAAAAGTGAAATAACCCGTCCTAAATATTAAGTAAAGTGAACAATTGTCGGTGATATGCAGCGTTGATATAATGTTCTACCTTGTTTTCATAAATAGATATATACGTATCCTCTAATTAGAACTATTAGTATCGCGTTACTCAAATCTGTTCCCTTTTGTATACATAGGTATAAGTCTACATTAGTTTGGAAATAGTATAAAATATACTGTAAATAGTTATAATTTATGTATATTTATACGTATAATTAACTATGATCGGTACTCCACTAACTTATATTGTTATATTTATTATCACCTTTGCTGTTCTGTCTATAGCTGTGTTTAATAGACGCGCCCGCCTATCCATTAACACTGCCGCTACTATTGAAATTTTTGTATTGCAATCCCAAATTTATTAATTTGGCGCAGGTACCCGCCACTAAGATAAAAGAAGCAGCTGAACTTTTTTTTGCGGGTAAACCTCGTACAGTTAGGTAACTATATCTTTCAACTCACTTTATCCATGTTTATTTCGAAAACGGGTTTTTAATAGCAACACTTAACAGCATGTGCTCCTAGTCGCAGATAACACAAGGATACATATAATAACTAGTTGAACTATGACTTTATTGTTCCCTATGCGACTTTAGATTTGTTGTCGCATGCTTCTACTGAGGAATGCTGCCTTACCGACGATCAGTCTGATCAATACCCTCAAAAATGAATTGTACCCATCACAACAATCTCAGCAAGAGAGCACATATGAAGTTCATCGTGCTCTCACACTAACCATCTCCGTATCAGACTAAGGGTCATACTGAACTCAACGGTGAGCTGTGTAGACTCTATTTCCCCATGATCACAACTGTAGCGTTGTTCATATAACAATAGCTTAGGTGTAGATTTTATGGTCGGATACGTGGTCATCAATCAGCCAGATATCCGGAATACGATACATAAACTTAAAGATTACTTATAAATATGATACATTGAATCCCCCGACGACGGACCCTTCTACTACTACTTCCGCTGGAAACCTAAGGTAAAAACGCACAATATTAGTCAATCTCAAATCTAACTAAAAGTACACGTTTTACCCATCTGGAATATATTGTTATGTGTTGCAATAATGACAGAATAGCTAACTATGTAGAATAGTCTCCATGTTTTACGGCATATTATTAAATTACATGTCAATTCAGCATACATATCAAAGACATGCCGAGCATTTTCTGAAT
Source organism: Cryptosporidium canis (assembly GCA_027243985.1). Classification (NCBI taxonomy): domain Eukaryota; phylum Apicomplexa; class Conoidasida; order Eucoccidiorida; family Cryptosporidiidae; genus Cryptosporidium; species Cryptosporidium canis. The sequence continues at coordinate 115,086 of JAPCXC010000007.1, read as the reverse complement.
GTACATAATTCTAACAAGCATCAGAATATCCATATACTATGATAATTTCTGTGCATTAAGCTTAAATTGAAAACTGTAACTTTTGAAGAACTCTATTTGTAAGGAGAGTACTTAATGTTTGGAGTCAAATATACCAGCCTTAATATAAATAAAAATCAAATCAACCGTGTAGTGTATGCAAAATCACTTCAATATAGACATATTTTCAAGCATTCAATCTCTGACATTACACAATATATCTACATAGTTTCTCCTCTGTTTTGACCTCATAATGTTTGATATCTTCGTAAACCTAGACCTTTTTACAGTACGTTTATCCTTGCCTCCCAATTGTCCAATTCCTTGTCCATTTGGGGCCTTTCTCCTAGTTTTTTTATTGAGTTTTGTATAATATAACTGTGGAAAATGTTCACTTGGTTTCTCCATAGCAGACGGTATTCTAAGTGGCTCTGATTGGAACTCAACCCACGAGTTACTATATTCTGTGTAAGGCCTTATTTTAACCATGCAGGGAACTAAACTAGAATAGTGAGCGTGCAATATCCTCTGAGGATAAATTGGATCAAACTTCACTAGGTTAATGTATAGGCTATTATTCTCATAAATAAACCCAGAAGAAAATAACTCCTGGCAGAAATAGCTGAATAGTTCCTTTGAATTATTATCCTTCACTTTTGAAAGCGACACTAGTTTGCTGGAGCACTTCTTTTCGAATTTAGAAATTGTTATGGACATCCACTCAGGAATCATTTTTGAGAAAAAGCTTACAACATGGAACTCTGACACAAATTTAAACCCGGCAATATTCGAAAGAGCATAATAGCCAAGACATGAAAGCATCGATCTAATAACCAGGAAATTCCTTTCAGAAGAAACTCTAGATAGAAACTTGTTTTTGGGAATATTAGAGATTGCTGTTAATATCGCAAACCTTGCAAAGGCCTTAGGTTTTAAAACCCCTTCCATTGGTTTGATTAAACTGTATGATCTGTCGATCCTAGTGATAAATTCCGCCTTCATATTGGAAAAGGGGGGATTATCGAATGGTCTTGCAGCAACACATGCTTCAACCTTACCACATATTTCATCGTAATATGGGGAAATTTGGTCATCACCAACAATCGAAACTGAGTTTTTACAGTTCTCAATTGAAAACTTCTCATCTTTATATCCCAATGACATAATGGATGCACCAACTATATCTTGTAAACTATAACTCATTAACATACCTGTAAAATAAGGAGCCATAGCCATATGCATACAGTGAATAATCTCCAAATACCAAATAGATGGGATCATACAAACTTCAATAGCAAAACTCATTAACCGCTGATAAGGCTCAATTACTAGATCAGGTAGCTTAGATTTGAAATGTTTGACTCTGGGATACTGAAGGTTGGAGTTATAATCTGGATCGTCAATATCAATAGAAATTCCTCGCCTTATAAAACTAGCAACTGATTTTCTTTCTAATGGAATATGAATCGGAAAATTAAACACAGGCATGCGAGGGCCTACTGCATTCGGAACTTCTGCACAAACATCTTTATTTATGGAAATGGTGGATTCCTTAAAGTTTGTATAGTCACCAGTAAATGTAGTTCTCTGATCAATTAACAAACTTCCTGAGGATCGACGGTATGCATTATTTACTTCAATGATCATCTTCTGCCATCCATTATATGCCTTTAAACCTGGCTCTAATTTGTAACCTGTCAATGTTGACCCATTAATTAAATTGGCATCCCATAAAACTACAATCAGAAGCACTAAGATTGTTGAAGTTCCACCTTTAGTCATCTTTGAACCGACCATATACTTCAAAAATGCTACCAACACCTTAATAATCATCCAATACTATCCTATGTGGCGCCAAGACCGGATTCTCGTTTGAATTTTCAATAAATACATTAAACTTTATTTATTTAGAAATGTGTATTGGATTTACCTGGTCGATTTTTTATCGAAATTTCACATGACTCTATTGCTCAGTATCCAATATTTTGTGTTAGTAATTTATTTCAAATATCCGACGATAACATCCAAGCTTTTACATAAATAGATACCATGTGCTTAGTATCCTCGAACTCCCAGCAAATGAATATTTCCTAGTGGAAACCAGACTTAAATCTTTGAAATCTGATCATTTGATAACTTCTGAAGAATTACTAGCGGGCAATGAATTGTATGACAAACTGTGTTATAGGTTTGTGAATACGGAGCATGTGAAGGGGTTATATATAAATTGAAACGAGAGTAAATGGACGCCTCATTCTTACTTAGTCATTTGGATACGCACTGTTAGTTTATGCATGAGAAAGTATAGTTATTAACGAAAAATCTAGTATATATTACAGGTGTCACATCTACTTAACAAGACACCAGATGTGGACTCCGTTTATAAATTATTTCATCATCAACTCTCTTCCAACCCAAAGAAAATAAGCTACTCATATAATGGCAAATAGTTTGTACACTTGAAACTGCCCCCCTTCCAGGAATTAATACAACAGATAAAAACTAAAAACCAATTTTGTATAGATATTGGTAGCGTTATAAACCACCTAGTTCCTTTTTCTTATAGATAATCTCCTTGTGAATAATTTGAAACCCATCCTTGTCATTCTTCCTGTCTTAATTTTGTCCACACAAGCGCTTTCCTGTTGGCTGGGTCCTATTCCGTTACCCATCGTATCTCTTTTAAAGGTCTTTTTTAATTTTTTGGATCTATATACTCTTTGTACTGTATCTGGCCTTTCAACTGTAGGTGTACTGAAGTCAATTTGTGCATGAGCCCAGGAATTATCGTACTTGGAATGATCTAAATCTCGCGTCATATCAGGTATAAATGATTGATAAGAACGATCCAATATTCTCTGAGGCATCACTGCCTTGGAATATAATGGATCAGAAGCATCTAATTCTGAGATAGCCTCAACCACGAATCCAGCGGAGAGGATTTCCTTACAAAACATTTCAAATAAGACCAATTTGTCATTTGCCTTTTCTTTGGAAAATTCAAATATCTTTTCTTTGCACCTTGATATCGAAATCATCAATACTTCAAAAAGCATTTTTAAAATGAGCTTGGTAAAAAAGATGGAAACTGCTCTCTCCGACTCAAACTCCCAACCTTGATTAGTGGATATTGCATAATATGCTAAGCTTGACAAAGCTATTCTAATCGGAAGGAAATTTCTTTCAGGGTAAGTCTTCAAATCAATGCTTTTATCTTTGATTAGTGACATTGAAAACAAAACTGAATACCTATAAAATTGCATTGGTTCTAAACGTCCTGGCTTTAACGCAATGTTGCTATATGCACTTTCCATTCTGCTCTCGAACTCCTTTATCTGCTTGGAAAAGTATTTTTCAAAGTGCTTAGATTCCAAGCACGTTTGTACACTTTCACAAATTTCCTTATAATGGGGTGAAATGTAATCATCTACAACCAAAGATACCGCATTGAAGCAATTCTCCGAATTAAAATGTTCATCTTTATAGCTAATGCTCATTAATGCTGCACCAACAATATCTTGTAACGAGTAGCTAAGAACCATACCAGAAAACTTTGGTGCCATGCCAAAATACATACAATGAATTAATTCCAGATACCACTTGGAAGGGATCATACACTGCTCAATTGCAAATGACATCACTCTTTGATATGGTTCAGATGGTAACAAAACTAATTTCTTTTTAAAGTTCTTAACCCTGGGGAAATTAGATAGTCGAATGCTATCTGTTAATTTTGAACCAGGAAGTCTTTTGAGTTTAGATATAATTTTTAAATTTTTTACTTCCGTTGGGAGATGAACTGGAATGTTTGATTTAAGATGGAAAAACTCCTCAGGATACTCTTCGTGTGTAAAATGGTCACTACATCGAACAAATTGGGGATTGTCGCTATTATAGTAACCATCGGTCAAAGACAACAGGTTATCCTGACAATCAAGTCCCTTTTTCGCGTCATCATTAATTTGTAGAATAAACCTGTTCCAACTGGAAGTCCTCCCTTCTAATACACTATCGCTGAAATCGATATAACTGTTTTGTACTGTTATAGATTGCGTAGATGTTGAACCTCTAGGATCACTTGCAGAAGTTCTGGAGACCTCTCCATTCGGGTCTAGGGAAGCCTTGGAAACATCGGATAAATTATCTATAGAATCTGATTCAGCACCAAGTGATTGATTAATTACGAAATAAATGAACAAGAATAATAAATATATAATATTTTTCATTTTACTCTTTTTTTGATTTTTAGATACCGCACGAGTTAATGAAAATAAAGAGCGGCAACTTTCAAACTCCAATGGTACCTTGTGTGAAAGCCACTAAATACTTGAAACTAGTGGCCAACAAATTAATAAATGTATAGATGTGTATACATTTGTGTGCCTATCTGGCAGTCCTATTCCCTAAAACACGATTCTCTATTGAATTGGATACTCTTTTACTTTTGTTGAAATTAATCTGACACCCTCTGACAAATTTCTAAGTTTACCTTTAGCAACTTTTTTATACTCAACCCCGTTTTTTATTCCTTTAGGGTTTGCCTTCTTGGTTCTCCTTAATTTCCTTGATTTGAAAATCTTTCTCTTGCCCTCTACACCTTTGCATAGTTGTGCTTCGTATGTACCCACAAAATTCATCCACTTAACTCCGTACTTGTCGAGAACAACATTATGTTGCATGCTCGGAATAATTGAATGGTATGAGGGAAGCAAAATTCGTGATGGTTTTGTCACTCTTTTAAATCGATCTATAGAACCTGAAAAGGCAAGGCTTTCATCAATGAACCCAAAGGAAAAAATTGCCTTGCAATAAGAGTCCGCCAGTATAGTTATTGTAGTTGATTTCGCTTTGAAGAATGGCAGTAGCTTGAAGGGGCAATCAATATCAAATGAGTCCAATGATGATGTTATGCCTCTTGAAATTAGCTTTGCCAAAGTTTCAACGACCTCGAATCTTTTTGGCGGGTGACCAGTAGACCAACTGAGGCAATAAAGCCCCAATGAAGATATCATCATTCTTATGGGAAGAAAGTTCCTTTCCGGATAAAATGGTTTAATATCCATTTTGTCCTTAACGAATGAGAGAGAAAATAGTAATGAGTACCTTGCGAATTGAATGGGATCTAAATTGCCACTCTCCCACTTTAAAAGTGAGTACACTCTTTTAATTCTATTCTCAAACTCAGTCCTAAAGACACGGAACGGACCACTTGACAATGGCTTGGAGTTTAGACACTTCTCCACTTTGTTACAGATGGCAACGTAGTTGTTAGAAATTCTAGTATCTGCAACCAGTGAAACTGAGAAATAACAATTTATCAAGGAAAAACTCTCATCCTTATACCCAATGGACATGATTGCGGCACCTACGACATCCTGTAAACTGTAACTCATTAACATCCCTGTGAAATACGGCGCCATCCCCATATACATGCAATGTATTAATTCCAGATACCACAACGAGGGAATCATGCAAACCTCAATAGAAAAACTCATGATTCGTTGATATGGTTCTACAGTTATCCTCGGCAATGTTTTCTTCAGATATCTTATCCTAGGAATGTGAAACTGAATGTCACTCCCCAATTCAAAACTCTCACTGTTCATTCTCAGTCTATGAAGCAACGGAACCGTCTTTTTTTCTTTTGGAACATGCACCATTTCCTGCAAATTTGACGGTATCGAAGCCATTGAAGCTTTCTTTAGTCCAATGTTTAATTTATCATCGTGTATGGCACTTCTTGCAAAATCCACATCAAAAAAAATACTCATAAACCTTTCCACAACTATATTTTTTGTATTATCGTCAGAGTGTAATAGTTTATTCCCATTGTCAACTAATTTAGGTAAGCCTGAGCTCACAATAGAGGAATAATATTTGGCTCCATTTTCTAAGCTTTTTAAATCGTTGGAAAAAACAAAATATACATTTGAACTCAAAAAAATTAGAATAAATAATGCATGAGTGGCCAACATACTCAACCCTAATCAGTAAAAATGCTCTTGAACAATTTTTTCTTGCTTTCTGAATAATAATTACGACCCCCGAAAATGTTTCAATGTACGAATCGTAAATCTTGACAAGGCGCAAAAAAAATTTAGATAATTAAATATAATTTATGGCTATACTATCTAAACACTAAATATTTGCACAAAAAATCTATTTTAAGATGAATGCACGGATACTACGTGCTAGTTTTCAACTTTTCTTTACTCGGCTTTTGGTAGATTTTTTTTTATTTCTCCTACTCTTTTGGATCGATATGCACGACTTTATTTTCCTCTTTTTTGTTGATTTTTTTATTGGTTCTGTGAAATTAAAATCCTCATCTGAAGGAACATTTTGAGTGGAATTCAGATTGTCATCAAGTGTAGCGTTGAAACCTTGTACACTGCTATCTACGTCCAACTGATCTGGGTATTTTGGGAAATCCTTATCTGTGTCGTTAAAATGTATCCAAGAACTGTTGTACTCAGAGAAAGGAAGCTCATGAAACATCTCAGGAACAACTAAGGCGTACGAATTCAGTAAGACTCTTTTTGGATGAGTTGAAGCAATGAACTTTGAATCGATTTCAGCAAAGTTTTGAAACGACTCATCGATAAAGCCGATTGAAAAAATCTCCTTGCAAAATCCTTGGAAGAACTCGGAAAGATCGTCGCCAGATAGTTCTGCAAATTTGATTATTTCTTCTGAACATCGTTTGATTACAACATCTGTCTTTTCAAATAATATACTTGTAATGAGTTTTGTAAAAAAAGTGACTACAAGGTTTTCGGTTGAAAACTTCATATTTAACTTCTCCGAGAGTGCATAGTACCCAAGTGATGCTACCATAATTCTAACTGGGAGAAAGTTTCGTTCTGGTAGGTTTTTGCTCAAGGTGTGTGTTTTTAAGAGAATGGAGAGAGAATATAGCATCGAATATCTTGAAAATGTTATGGGATCGAGAGCACCACTTAAATGTGGAATAACACGATATACTTCTTGAATTCTATTGTTAAACTCACTTTTGAAGTTTGAAAAATTATTTGTTTGGAATGCTCGAGTTTCAATGCAAGATTTGGTAGCTCCACAAATTTCCCTAAAACGGGAGGAAATTTTGTTATCCGAAAAAAGAGGCAGGTACTTGACACAGTTTTCCATAGAGAACTGCTCATTTCTGAAATCCATTGAAACAATGGCAGAGCCAACCAGATCTTGTAGGCTGTAGCTCATAAGCGCACCATCGAAATAACTGGATGCTGAAACGTAAATACAATGCACCAACTCTATATACCAAACCGTTGGTAGCATGCAAACTTCGATTGCAAAGCCCATAACTCTTTGATATGGCTCAGGAGCTAACTCAGGTAAATCCTTTTTAAAGTGCTTCAATCTTGGAAAGAAGTAATTTCTAACAGCACTCTCTGGTGTATGCTCAACTTGTGAAGATTGGCTGAATGATAACAAGCTTTTTAATTCCATTGGAATGTGGAAAACCTGCTTATATTCGGTTAAGTTCAATTCCCAAAAATGCTCTTTGTGCTCATCAACATCATTATTTAGAGAGGTGACTTGATTATATGGTTCCAAATAAGTGGAAAAAATGTACTCTTTCTTTTCTATTAGTGTTTTAAGCTCATATTTAGTTAAACTTATTGCTGTATCTATGAACCGGCTTAACCCATTTTGACGGTTATAAGTCACTTCTGATTCTTTAGATGCCACATCAAAATCGCTATTGCTGATAGAGCTTATTTTCGAGATTAATAACAGAAATACAGCGACATTTACAACAATAATACTCGAAATGCTTAAATGACGCATGATAGCCTTTCAACTTTTAAAATATTTCAGCTCAATAATTGTAAAAAAACAGGTATTAAGCAGAAATAGGCTCTGAAACGATCTTTCCATGAAGTTAGGAAATTCTATAGTGTTATAAAACCAAAGTATTCTCTTGAATTTATTAAATACAAATGTTTGTAAATATCGACTACTGACATTTGCGCGCCAACAGCCTCTAGGATTAAATTTCTATCATGTGGTAAATAGTCTAGGCGTGATTAATTATTTACTAAAGAACAACAATTGAATTACTCGGTAGCGATTAGATTTAAATTCTAGATAGAATAACGCGTGTCAATAGTACTCCCTATTGTACTGCTTAGATAAATTTCTTAATGATCTAATCTCCCACCCCATCAAAGAAATGCTTTGGCTGTTCCATTAAAATAACAGAGCGCATTACAAACTTCTAATTACTTATTTCCCCTAATTAAATTTAATTGATATATAGAAATACTCCCTAAGTATTTGAACTTAATATATAGGTACTCTTTAATTTTAGAAATTATTTCATCCAAAATTTAATTCACACTAATTAATTTCACAGCTGAAATCCCCAATATAACATCGATGAAGAGTGTGGTCTGTGAATTTTAAGCAAGTTAAATGACCACATTTAGTATATTGGCGATGAAGATACAGTAACCACTAATCATTCAGCTCCATGCGTGATGAAATTTGTCCAGAAATTCTTTTTTTGCGAGAGGTAAAAGTTTTAGTTAATCTTTCAGTAAACCCTCTTCTTCTTGTTTTAGGCGCATTACCCATTTGAGTAGAACCTATACTTGTTGATTTTGCAGATTTGTAATATACATTTGTCCTTGGCTTTTTTTTCTTGTCAATAACGTCAGGCTCTATATTTTCAACCTTTGTAACTGTACTAAAAATCAACCAAGAGTTATCTACTGGACCATCCAATCCACTGATATAGGAAGGAATCACGGCTATATAAGCTGGATCTAGAATTCTAGATGGCATTATGGAATCGTTAAATGCGTTAATATCATCACATAATAATTCTATACTTTCATCAATAAATCCAACAGATAAAAACTCCTTGCAGAATAGCTCATAAAATCCTCTGTGTTCTCTGTTTTTTGAACCAAATATTCCGGGACTGCTACTAATACAAAATCTCATGTAGTGTTTAAATACACTAAAGGCCATGTAGCCGATTAATCTCGTTATCTTGGAAAATCTTTCAGCAATTACATCATTGTTGGCTGGAATGAACTTATTCACCAAATAACTCAAACTCAGAATCATTGCTCTGATTACCAAAAAGTTCCTCTCTACAGCAGCCTCTACCAAACTTAAGTTGATCGTTTTGGATGAAAGTGCCAATAACAATGAATGCCTTGCATAATTCTTATGCTTTTCTATTAACTGGCTATCGCCCAAGTTGGAATAAACACGGTCTATCCTTTTACTAAACTCATCTCTTAAACGGGCATATGGCTCAGAAGTAAACTGATTAGATTGTAAACACTCACTCATGCGTTTACAAATCCCCTCATACTTTAAAGAAATCAACTTGTCGGTAATAGCTGAAACTGATCGATGGCAATTCTCTAATGTAAAACTTTCGTCCAAATAACCCATGGTTTTAATGGCTGTGCCGATCACATCCTGAAGACTATAACTCATTAGCATCCCTGAATATAATGGTGCTATACTCATGTACATACAATGGATTAACTCAAGATACCACATGGATGGAATCATACAAACCTCTATAGCATATGTCATCACTCGCTGATAAGGCTCATATGGTAACTTTGGAAGGCGTCTATTAAAGTGCTTAGCCCTTGGAAAATGTGTCTGGGATAAATCTATCTTTTCTCTGTACATATAGTCCTGGTTATTAATAGAAAAAATATGTGCCTGCTTCGGCTCTCGTGGTGGATGAACCCTAAACCCATGTGTATTAAATTCTAAATTCGTTGATTTAGATCTTGAATAAAATATCTGATCATTGGATAAAGATTGTTGAGGATTATCCAAAGGAAAATACTCATTAGAAGTTGTACTGACGAAGTCTTTGAACGATTGCTCATCATTTAAATAAGCTTGAGTTGTCCGTACTATAAGTTGTATCAACCCATTATGAAATGACAAAATATTTGGTAAAAAAAGGAAAAATACAATTGCTGGTAGTCGAAAATACATTTTTTTACCAACGAACAACCTGGATTATTATTGCACATTCAAGTAGTGAATTTAGACCAATGATTTGCTCGGGCGCGCAAAATTATCGCATTTTTTTTGAAAATCTTTTTAATACTAGAAAGATTACCTGCCGTTTTGCATATTTTGCACGAAATTACCATGAGCAATTATGCCGCATTTGTATTAAATATTGTGTTTTATTTGTTATATTTAGTATATATAAACCATTAATTTGAAACATCCCGGTAATGCTTTAACCCTAGTGCATTTATTTTATTTGATTTTGTTGCATTACATATGACGCTTTATTTATTTCTAGTCACGCCTCCACAAACCCTGGGAGTTATTTGGCATGTATAATTCCTTGACTGACACAATTGCCATATCTCTAAGATATCAAAGAATAAGCTCTAACTTTGTTATTCAGCAATTGCGCAATGATTTGACAAGCAAAAAATGGAAATAGGGAGCTATTATTACTTAGATCGCATTTTTGCCTCAACTATACTATATACATGTTAATCTTGCACCTTATTTTTTGTGTTTCTGTCTTAAAAAGTGTAAGGGCCACAAAACTGCATTCAAGAGTCCGCACAGATTTGAATGTAATCTCTGTTTCCTGGAGGCCGCATGCACTGCCAATCAAATTTATTCGTGGTCAAATACATGTGAGAATTAATTACCAAATTAGTCTATATGTAAAACAAAGTGTAGCAAAAGCTCTCAAATTCCAAACTATCGGGAAATAAGTTTATGCTGTAAAACTAGTTCTCATGTCCCTGAATACACACAGTAGCATGAATTTCAATCAAACCAACTAACTGCTAAATAGTGTTACATTGTGGCTCCTATTATGTTAATAACAAACACCATGATAACTATAATCACACAATGCCGTGTTAAATACGACTCCATATGTACAGACACTGTGTCTACAATGTTTGTCATATGAAATTTATTTTAATGATCCATACTAGTCTCCATACGAATTATGTGAGACAAACTTACAATTGATGTTAAAATGCATTAAAATAATCGGAGACCAACATATGCTTGCATTCTTTAAGAATGTTTTTGTCTTGCCATTTTATAACTGTATGTAGGGTAAAACAAATTATCTAGATAAACGCAAATAATACTCCATTGACGACTTACTTGATCAATTATTTACAATTGCATATCCCAGAAACTTCTTAAGTATACATATAAACATATTTAAAAAATACTGAATATTATGTCATTTTCTTATCATTATGTTTAAAACATAATCAATCAGGTCTTTGTTTCAGCAAATCTCAATATCTTTATTCCTAAATGATAGAAAATATAGTGACTGTTCTGAAAACAGTATTACAAATATTTACAATAGTAAATAACTAGAGGAGTTTCGAAAAAGCCTATAGTTGGCACTCCATAAAATGATATTTTATTGATTATTAGTCAAACTGTATAAACAAATGTCTATTATGACAGACTTCCAACGTTGAATTACGATGTCTCAAACAATTAATCTTCGAATATTTGCCTACTACTCAAATATTTGATGAAGGCTATACTATATAACTATGTCTCAAAATATTTTATATCAAATATAGTAATTTTGTGAGATATATGCCATTGTATAATATTTTGAACTTTTATCTCTTAAGATGGTCTAAATTACATTTTCTCAAACTTTTGACTATTAAATAAGTGTTGATCATTTAAACCTTAAGTATGTAAATATACTGTTTATTAAACATATATTCATCCAAAAATCTAAAAACAATTAAATTTAATCACTGAGGCATATTTTTCATTGCGCCGATACATGCAAATATCTCATTACCGTTTAGACTTGCATACGCAACTGCAAGCATTACATGACTTGCTTCCCAATCAGAAATAGAAATTAAGCCTTTCTATAGGTAATAACTAGAAAATGAATATGCTTAAATAGTTATTAAAGATTTAATTTCCGAATTTATCAAAGCTACCTAGGTATAAGCTTGCATGTTTAAATCAGTGAATAAATTCAATAAAGTCCCATCTCACAAAATCCTTTCTCAAATTGTCAAAAGGCTCAATTTTTTGAATAAAGTGCAGATATTTCCATTTATCACTTCAACTTTTTATTTGACTTCAAACAAAGCTATTTTTCATACTTGTTTAATATGCATGCATCAGGCGCCAGCACAGGTATCAAATAATCTAAAAAAACTGAAATAATTACTAAAGTGAGCAGTGAACAATGAAATGGAAATACCGAAGGATTGAAAGATAATCTTTTGCCAAATTTTCTAACATTGATTTATATTTGACATTTTAATATTGAAATGAGCAGTATTCATTCAAAAACCATCATTAAAACATTTATTTTACTCTTAATATTACTTTTTTTAAGGTCCAACACACATTCAGTATCGAGTCAGCCAAAAAAACAAAAGAGATGTACTAAACTAAGTAAACTATTCAGTAGAAGGAGTAGGAAATACAGTTTACATTCAAAAGACGGTTCTGTTTTATTTCCGGCCCTGGAGGCTATCTCTGACAAAAACACTCCAATTTTGAAAAGTGTCAAACACTTCGATAGCGAATACGATGAAGGTAAGCTAGTCAGTTTTTAATTTTGTAAAATAATATATTTCGTAGATATACTGGGAAGGAACAAGGTTTATATTATTAAAAACGGGGAAGTTCCAGGTTGGGAGGGAATGAAAATACCTATACACACTTACACAGAAGAATCTATACTCAGATTAAAGCCACCAAAGGAGACTTTATCAATATCCATATTCCCACCAGTTGTGGCAGAAAGGTAAGTTAATACCACGAATTATTCAAGCTGAACGTTTACAACTATTTTCTCAGATTTATGTTGTTTGCACTAGAAGAATGTCTTCTTCCTTCGAAGTTTTTTCTTCAAGTTGCTTTTTGCACATTTGATGCGATTTATCCATTCTTAGAAGGTGTCCCATCTGGAGAAATAATGCAGGATATTACAGGTGCAGCGATGTACTCTGTTAATAAAGTGGAAGATGAATTAACATTTAATTTAGATTATTGTCGTAAAGCGATTTCAATGATCCCAGATGAAAGAATTAACTCAAATACTGACTCAAAGTGTCATAATATATCTCTATGTATTCACCAAAATCTTCTCCCCCAGCTTTCATCCTCTCTAAGTGCATTGAGTTGGGATCAGTTGATAGAGAAATCATTTGAACTGCATCAATTGGAATATCAGCTTAGGATGAATGAATCTTTAGAATCCATCCTCTGGAAAATAATTAAATTTACCCATAAATCCAAAAAATGGAAAAGATACAAAAATCCAAACAAATTATTCACAATTATTAGAGCATATATTCTAACATTGTATGTTAGACACTCCAGCACAATTATTCCTGGTTGGCATACACATAAATACCCATCAGCAAAAAATTCTTTGTCGTTTGTATACGTGAAAGGTGAGGCATATACTACTCAATCTGCCTACGTTAAATATTGTGCAAAAAAATTGAGGATATGGTTGGGCGTACATCAGCCAATTACATCAAATATCATTCCGAATGTTGCCACCAAAGACGAGGTTTCTAGTTCTGCTTGTTTTTATGCAGGAAGGGCTGGATTCGTGAGCAGCGATAAGTTTGACTTCACAAATATGATTGAGGATGGTACTGAGAATGTTGATTTACTAAACTTACAACTCCCCATTGTTTTATTAAAGTCAGAAAGAGAAATTCAATATATAAGGAACAATAATTTAAGAAGAGCGAAAGAAAATAGGTGGTCCAGTTATCATGAATCTTGTCCATATTCATTGAACCACGAAAGCTTACCACCTAAAATCAAAGATGAGAAACAAAATTTACAAAGCTTAACAATTGAAGCCAATATTGAACAAGAAAGTCATCATGGCTGCCAGTTAATGGATGAAATTCACGATTTGATTAAGAAAAAAAGGAGTGGAAAATTAAATAACCACTTAGAAACCCAAACATTTGAAAATAAACTAATTAAGGAGGGGACTTCATCCTCCAAAAAGGAATCTTGGGCTCCATCTGTTAAAAGTGATTATCAAGCCAGCTCCATTGTACCAGATCGGGATTCGAACATAAATAATTATCGTTTCCTGAAAAGCGAATCTAAACATGATTCTTTTGTATTAAGAGATCACGTTAAGGAGTGTACAGGGGATAATACTAATAGTGTAGTTAACGAAGATGAAGGGGAATATAGTCCAGATGAAGAAGATGAAGAAGACGAGGAGGATGAAGACGATGATGACTAAATCTAAAATGGTGATAATTATTAATTCCTATCGCCAATAATATACAATACCTAAATTCGTTCTATTTTCCTATTAATCCCTATTTTAATATATTAATTTGAATCAGCTTTTTGTTTTGTAATTTTTGTACACTATTAATGATCATCTTACAAAGTTGTTACCAATTAAATTCCCACCTCCACCTCTCAATGCATTCCCTATACTACTTCCTATACCACTTCCTATACCACCGCCTATACCACCTCCAAATCTAGAATTACAGTTACCATTTAGGCCTATATTATTTGCATTTGTGTTACCCATATTAAATTGCATCGTATTGTAAGCACAGTTGCCTTGTATACCTGAGTTGGGGTAGAAGCCATAATCCTCAAATCCTCTGGCTCCCATTCCAGCAACAGGTTGAATCCTGGCTCCGAGTGGTATAGGAGATATAAATGGAATAACGAAGGCCTGAACAACATTCAAGCAACAGCTACAAACAGCCATTGATATTTCAATGCACGCCATCCATTTGATTGTTGACCTTAACTTATCTAGTGGGGATTTATACTTTTTTCTTTTGTTCCTGAGTTCTTTCTCTCTTTTTTTAAGCTTCTTTCGCCTTTTCTTTCTTTTTTTCTTTTCTTTTTCCGATAGTTTGCTTTCATCAACTTCATCAAAGTACCTTCTTTTCAAATAGTTTCTTCTGTAGTTGATTTCATTACTAGTAAGATCATGGAAACTAGCCAATGAGCGAAAAGATGGCTTTTCTTCTAACGCAGTGCTCGTATTTGAAACATTAACTTCCGAATCCACCTTATCTAAGATTTCTGATATATTTTTAACATTATAGAGATCATCCAGATTTATCTTTTCTGTCGAATTTTTTCCAGCATGAATAATATTTGATATTTCCTCCAATATTTTGCTATTTTTATCCCCCAATACGTAACATATATGAGTTTGATTTACGAATTTAAGTGTACTAATTTCGTCCATGCATTTATCATGTTCATCTGCCGATGTCTCATTAATATAAATCATATATAACTTTGTCTTTTCATCCTTTAGTACTGTTTCATTTGTTAAATTCATTTGAGTCAGCACGTCGTTCAGTATCATATCTCTTATACTCTCAACGCGTTGAATCTGAGGGTTTAATACTGGGCTTAAATAAATAATGTCCAGGGCAAGAAATACCGACATTAAGACCAATATTAATCCGAATCTCATTATAACTACAATTATATAGGCTTAATTAAATTAATCTCTAGTTATTAAGTCAAATTTACATTTGCCATGGAAAAATTTGCACGTCAAGTAATTCAAATTAATGCAAAACATAATAGAGTGATTCGATGATCACATTAAAATAAGAGTATATCAATCAAATTCAACATAAATTTCACGATCCTGTAGCTACAGCTATTAAAAACTACTGCTACTTGAATAATCCACCCTAATCTAGTTCAATACCTGACAGTATATCATCCAGTTGCTTTTGAGCTTCCTTGGTACTGTTAGAACTATTTAAGCTGGGTATCTTTTCCTTCTTTTCTGTATTGTTGTTGGACATGCAAGTTGGGGCCCTCGTTTGGGTAACAGTTGCATTTCCCGTACTAAATGAAACTGACCCCAATCCGGATAACTTAGCAGTTAGATTTTTAGAGGGTGAAATACTAATGGCCGACTCTCTTTGGCTTGGCTGTGCACGCGGTTGACGAGCAGTCTGCTTTTTCGCAGGCCTCGATGTAGCTTTATCCTTTCTCGATGATTTGTCCTTTTTAGTTTCTTTACTGGATAGATTACCTAAACTTTCTTCCTTAGTGTGTGCAAGATGAGGGTATGCAAGGTATTCGAGCTCGTTGATTGAAAAGTTCTTTGGAATCTCGATCTCACTATTAATAAACCCAATAGAAACTAACTCTGTACATGCATGTTGAATAACTACATTCGAAAATGGACACCATGTAGCTTTATTAATATAAGGCAAATAATCCACCGAGTTGTTTTTAAAATGTGCATTGATTAAAAGAGTTGCGCACTTTGCAATCATTTTAATAGGAGTTGGCTGGAGTAAACTTTTATCACCAATTTTCAAATATGCTTTGGCTGAGACTTCAAATGCATCGGTATCTTTGTACCCTTGTCTGACTAAGTACTCTGTAAGAATCATAATGAAATTGAAATATCTAATCACATAGAATAGCTTGTCTGGAATATTCGCCCTCTTATTTTTTTTGTACTTGCTTTTCGACGGCTCATATCCATATTCCCTTCTTGCCATCAAAATACCAATAATAGTTTTCTGGGCATATGATCTGGGTTGTTGGCCTCTGAAAAATGGGGGCTTGCCCTTATAAACATTGGTGATTTCCTTTTCCAGTTTCCTAACTCGGCCCTTGTTATTCTCCAAAAACTCCTTAGATGATAGGCAGGATAACACTGTATTGCAAATATCCTGACCCTTTTGATTAATGGCAATATCATTAAATATAGATATTGAATATTTGCACCTAGATAGGCTAAAGCTCTCACTTGGGAGATCCATAGATTCCAATGATGCCCCAATAATATCTTGAAGAGTATAGCTCGTTAAGATACCTGTCGTATATTTTGTAACCCCTCTGTGCATGCAGTATGCAAGTTCAATATACCACAGTGATGGTAATTTACAAATGTTTATTGCAAATAAAAAGAGTCTTTCGTTTGCTTCCAACGGAAGCCTTGTAGGGCTCTGGGAAATTACTGGCATTCTTCTCACCGCGACATCCTCTTTAATTGGAATTATTGGAACGTGGAGTTTAATTGGGAGCTTGGAGTAGGGGTTCTCGGAAAGCGGACTCGTACCATCAGCGTTAATGTCATTGGGGAAACTTGGCTCAATCCCTTTAATTAAAACGGTTCTTAATAGTGGGTCGAGTTTTCGGACCCTAATTCTAAATTGGGAATTGTATATTTCACTAACTTTATTATTATCAATTCCAACTAGCACATTATCGGGATTATATTGCTTTTTTTTCTGTTTCTTTGAGTCTATTAGAATAAATGTACTTATAAACAATATTAGCAGTGATAGTCTCATCTTAGTAAACTAATATTCCTCAATAAAATATATTTATTACAATATAAAATCCTTAAGGGGACTCAAAATTATATCTTGCCTTACATGAAAGCCTTAATATACCATGGAATGCATACTTTAATATTACCTTTGGATCACCCCTAACTTTTTATGGTTGATCAAAGCTAGCAACTCACTTTGAAAGATGATTTATTAAGAAATCAGCTATCACGTATATACATACACTTTACCTAGAGCAACCTTTATTATTTTGCGTACTGATTGTTACTATCTAAACCTTGCAGTTTAAGGTGTAATACCTGCAAGTACCTGTAAAACATGTCTTTGTCGCAAATTGTGCGTAATAATAAAGAAACCGCGCCAAAAAAATAGTCGGAAATAAAATAGAATTAAGCACTATATATAATAATAAAATACTCAGAAGTAATATTTGATTCCGGAATCGCAAATTACCTCATGTATATCAGTAGAGGGAGCGAAATCATCATCGTATTTTATTGTATTAATAATAAACTGTGTAGAGACCAAGCAGCGTAAGACGCAGTACAGCCTTGGTGAGCTTTAAGCTTGAAATTCAAAAATAACCAGAGACCGCCTATAAACATGCATGTATATGCGTTGTTGGTGTCCAATACACTTAGCTCTTAATGCTCGAGAATGATATAGATAATATCATGTGAACACTTTTCCTGCTCAAACTTTTAGGGTGAATTATAAATTAGATGTAGGTTATCTCAGCGATCGAATATGATAATATCACAAACTCCCCTGGATTCCAGGTAGGTTCGAACTTGGAACAACAGGATGGAGATTCAATCAATACATGCAAGCATCATTGAATAACCTAAATCAGATTGCACCTTCTTGTCAGAATGAGCAAAGTGAACTGGTTAATGTCTCCATTGTACCTTTCCGAGGTAGACATATACACGGCGCCGGCTCCGCACCATTATTGTTTAATTCCAAACCAAAAACTAAATTCGGGAAATATGTAATTAATATGTTGCATGCCCTACTAGAATTGACAGGATATTCCGCCATTACGATAATATTAAAGTCTATATCCCGTATTGTGACACTTTTTGCTATGTCTTTTTTCCATTTTTTTTATAAACCTTCTCTTCAAAGCTGTTTTTGATCTTCTCAGCAACTTTGATATAATGGTCCCTATCCTCCTCGCATATTTTTTGTAGACTTTTAATGGCATTTGCCCCTCTTTCCTTTCTGGTTTCGACCCCTGCAGGCGTCTTGCTGCTGTTCTCCTGCAGCCATACCAACATCTTGGCAAGGTTACGTATCTCCTTCATTTGGTCAGGAATCTCTTCCTTTTGTTCTGTAGCTTCTTCAGCCGGTGCCATTTTTTGTTCCTCCTCTTTTTTGTCAGCCTCCTTGCTCGCCTCATCCGCAGCTTTCCTTCTCTTTGCCTCCTCCAGAATTGCAGCAATAATTACCTTTCTTCGTTCTCTTTTACGTAAAGCTTCATCACTCTCTGAAGTCTCAGCTGTGGTATTCTGAGCCTTACCTTCCTCCATTCTATCTTCAACCGAAAGCTGCTGGATTCTTCTTTCGACCTTCAATAATTCGATGTTTTGGTCATGTAAGCTCTGCTTGTTTTTCTCGATATTTTCCAGTACGGTTCTATATTCCTTTGTCTTTTTTTCCTTATTTCGGAGTTTCTGTGCATATAAGCTCAGATTTGCATTCTCCAACTTTAACTTTCCTATTTTCTGTATTAAATCCTTTTTAATTTCAACACATTCAAGAAAACCTTTTTCATCATACTCCATCCCTAGACTAGAATCTATCAAATTGTTGGTCTCGGATACAGTTTCTTCGAACTCCACATTTAATTGTATTGTATGAATTAGCTTGCTTCCCTTAATAATCTCCAATGCTACAATCTGCTGGTTTGGAGTAATTAGGCCCACACTATAGTCATCATCATCTAATTCAGAAGGGGAAACTATCACATTTTTTACTATTTCCTTTGGAGTCTCCGGCTCTTGTTCAAGACTTGATTTTTTAGAAATAATTTGAATACCAGAAGCAAGGATCTTCTTTCTTGTGACTTCGTCAAATCTAGGTGAATCCTCTGATTCTACGGCTTCTTCTTCGTGTGTCCTCAGTGAATTTAACTTTTCCAGTAATCTGTTCTCCTCGATGATCTTGTTAATCTCCAAATCATCTTGTCCTTCATCATCCGGAACGCTTTGGCTCTTTACTGTGGTAATATCCCCACCAAAGACAAGCAATCCATAGTAATTTATCTCAAAATCTGACAGCCATAACTTAACAAAACTACTGTTTTTAGTGTTATATTCTCTAATTTCCTCTTGCTTAGTACAAGTTTCCTTTTCGTCTTTTGAGACCTCCACCTCTCTCTTAACCTCTGCAATGACTGTATTATCGAATTTAGTAAGTTTTTTCCTTGAGTTTGACTCTAAAAAATAAATTTAAGCTAATCAATAGTTTATTTATACCTTACCTTTTGCTGCCTTAACTACATGTTGGAAACCAAATACCCCTGCCTTATTGCACGCAATTTCTCTAAAAAGCAGTGAAATCAATAACGTGCATACTGAAAAAAAACATAGTCGGGACATTCCAAGGTTATAATCACTCCTTTATCCTGTTGTTATGTTTGCCTCAAGCCTTTCTAATTCGAAAAACTTGATCTAATAATTTTTACATTTAAAGGCGGGCTCGGTTTCATAGTGGAACTATTTGGTTTAACTAATAAGTCCCTCCTAGTTTTGAAAAGTCTGGGGTAAAATAAAAAGAAAAAAAAATCTTAGAATAAAGACAATATAACTTAGTACCGATATTAATGCCTATTTATTTTTTCTCTTCGGCAAATTTGATTCTGGAATGTTTAGTTTCACTTTGCTAGGATTTACATGCATTAGTGCTCCCAATTTTTGGGCAGAGACAGAATTCCCAATAATTGATGTATCACTGCTATCAAATATTTCGGTGCTTATTTCAGATGTTGCTCCGGCCACAGGCACATCTTTATTGTTTACTTGCAGTGTATTCGTGGGACTTGGTAATGTTGGAGCATCCAATCCTTTCGATTTGTGGACACCGCTATAGTTGTTTTGAACAATGTTAGATACAGGTTTCTTTCTACTTCTTTTTGGCATTTGCTTTTGAGCAATTTGCAATAATGGTGTATCACCAATTACTGGAATAGCTTCTTCTATTAAAGCAGAATTCTCGTCTGCTTTATCCAACAACTCGCTGTACCCTTCTGGCTCCCTCTTTCTTAGTGGTATTTTTTTCATACTGAAACCTTTGCCGGTGATTACTTTATTTCCAATTGTTGAAAGTGCTTTAGGCAGTAGACTTTCTTCTGGTGGTGGTATGGAGCTTAGCTCATTATTCTCTGAAAACTCAAAAAGAAGCTCGTCGTATCCACACTTACTCCCCTTTCTTATGTGTCCCTTTGATGTGTTCTCTTTTTTTCCATTAGGATGTTGGGGTGTTTTAGATATATTTCCGATTGACTTAACTCCTTTTTGAAGATTAATGTCAGATGGGGAGGCCAGTTCCTTTGGACTAAAGTCCAGCACAGGGGGAGAGAAATCATTTTTCTGTGGAATTGCCTGACTCTTTACTTTCTTTGTCTTGTGTTTACGGGGTTTTTTCTTCTTTGTTTTTTTCTTCTTTTTATTTTCCCCACGAAGTTCTTTAGGCTCATCATCCTTCAGATCATCAGTATTATTGTATTCCAGTTGTTCGGGAGTGTATAGCAATGCTGCATTTTTCAACTTGCTATTCGAGAATTTCTCGCCTTCATATACAAAGTCATTTTCAGCCATGAGCTCTCCTGATGGAATTTCATTGGTCAAAATGAGCTTCGAACTTAACTTATTCTCTTGATTTGACAGCTCTTCGGGATCGGCAGCAGTGGAGTCAACCTTTTCATTCGAAAAATACTCATTTGGCTCCTCTGGCTCGACATCATTCACCTTTTCAAATTCAGCAACCACAGATCTCCCCTCCTCGTCCAATTGGTTTAGTAATTCCTCCTTTATCAACCCACCTTTAACTAGATGCTTGGCAGAACCACTCCAGTTCGGAGTGGTTGTCTGTGCCTTATGTGAAAGTCCAACCCTGATGAAATTCAGAATTAATGAAATTTTAGAAATATACATAATAAACTTACAGTGTAGCTCCTCCAACAGGGACTCCCGTTGTAATTGGAGTCGTTTTTGAATCATGTTCTTCATCAAACAAATCAAGTCCATCTATCCAAGATTTAATCCTAGTGTCCAATGGTTGATGAGAGGAATCGTCTTCATCCGCCATTTTATCTTGACTAAACGCGGTTGGGAATCCTAGTATGGGAGTTGAGTCCGCATCCTCTTTGAGTTCTAGTGCAAGATCATTCATCTCTTTAATTTTTCCTTTAATTCCATCAAGCTTATAATCGATTTGGTCCCCAATATCTTCAACTTTCGCAACATCAAATCCCTCTAGACTTTCTACTGATATTTTAGGTCTATACTGACGGCAGTTAGCGGTAAACACGGCGTAATCTATCAACTTACTTTGATGGCACGACAATACTATTAGGTTGGCTCGTGTCTTTCCGAGGAATAGTTACTCTGCCGTCCTTTTCTGTAACCTTCTCCAGATCACACTCACTCATTTCGATACTATTCTTTGGAATTATATAGGCAAAGTCAGGGATATTACGCTGGATTGTTTCTATGTCATTTAGGAAGCTGGACTCGCCTCTCACAAACAAACAGCATCGTGGAGCGAGTAAAAAATACAAGAAAATTAAATTAAACAAACCACACCAATTCATTTCCATTGAAGAAAAATGAAATATCCTTGGAAATAACTATTTTGATTCAATTTTAGATTCTTGTTTTGCCTGCAACGAAAAGTGTTATTCATCTATACTTTGTTGTTTAGGCCTGAAATATTGAAAGTTGGCATGGCAATGCCAATATAATGAAGAGTCCGGTTTATTCCGAAGCCACAAGCTTTTGAACGGTCTTTGAATGCAATACTGCAAAACAACATCTAAAATCTACAATGTTTTCCCACATCTGCCGCGCCATTTTATTTGTATGGCGCGCACAAAACACATTTATTTTCTTAGATTCCCACAGACTTTGGAACTACAATAAAAAAGGCTAGCCCAACACAGAAATTTGGCAAAGATTTAATCCATTTGTAGCAAGCATATTTTTGTCTAGGTGAAGATAATTCAAATCCAATTGTATTCACGTTGTCAGAAAAGCTCAGAAGTTTGTTATAGTTTGGCAAAATAACTCAATTATCTAACATATCTGAGCAATAAAACTTATTAATGGGAACTATATCCTTAAATGACCTTAAAAATTGTGAATATGTGATTGGTGACACGATTCTTTCAACAAATGATGGGCTAAAGCCTGCTAGTTCTAAATTCATTGTCGTCAACTGCGCAATAATTGTGCTGTCACTACTTTCACTCTTTATTACATTGTTTGAATCACTATTCAAGTCATTGGTAAAGATGTACTCTTTGATGGTGTTGAACAGACTTATTTGTGCATGTTTCATTCTATTGTTCCTCGGATATATACGGAATGTAGAGAAGACAAATATTAAAATGTTCATTTTCCTCCACTTTATAAATCAGGCAAACTATTTTGGGACATCCATAACGGCCATATATACAAAAATCCCGAATATTTTACATGGATATTCAGTAAAATATTTTAACATCATGCATATTATTTTAATTATTTGCTTCACTGCCATTTTAATCATGGAAACGATCAACTTGGCTATGGTTTATAACATATTTTCCCAGGTACAGAGAAACCTCATTATTGCAAAACCAAAAGTAAGTGGCAATGATCTAAAATTAAATCTATGCATCTTCACACTATTCGGGTACTCCATTATTGCTGACTGCTTATATTTGGCATGCTCAATTATAACATACGTAAAGTATATAATGTTTAATGGGGTTTTAACAGAAGCTGTTCTAAGTTCCTTTTCTGGTATATGTATATTTATTTCAACTGCAGGATTAATACTTGGAATTTCAATTATTAACATTTTGAGATGATTTCGCGCGAAATGAGCTTGTAATTTATAAAATGAGTAATTTCTCAATTTTGGAAAACGTTCCTCAAATTACAATAAACGCAGGACCATCTGATAGTCAGTGGCATGACAGATTGAAAGAAGAGTTAAGAGCACTCATAGGATACACCACACTCCTAAAAGATTCTGGTGAAGAGTGGTTTAATATTAAGCCGTTTCAAAATGGAACGAGGTATGTTTGATACTCACTGATTATGACATCACTGGCTCCAGATGGGAGGGAACATGTTGGTATACCCATAACCTAAAAAAATACGAGTTTAGATTCTACTTCAATGTAAGTCAGAGGGATTTAATTAGGAATTTTAACAGTGAATTAGGTACCGGATAAATATCCAGTCACCCCATTTGAATTGGAGATCCCAGAGTTAGACGGAAAAACCTTGAAAATGTATAGGGGTGGGAAAATATGCCTAGACACTCATTTTATTCCACTCTGGTCAAAGAATTGTCCAAAATTTGGAATTGTACATGCTTTGGCTTTCGGCCTCGCACCTTGGCTAGCGGCTGAAGTGCCCTATTTAGTATCAACATATAAGATCTAAACATCTTTATTTGACAGTCATCATCAATAAAGAGAAATCTTGTAATAGAAATTTGTTCTGTGTTTTACTAGCAATCGAATTTAAATTTTATATTTATGAATTTGTTGACTGTTCTCATCTGTGAGTTATCCCTATTCAAATTTCCCAATATATGCATTTGCTAAGTCTTAGGCGCCAATCTCTTGATCCATACTTCCTATATTATGGGATGGCGCCAGTTATTCTACAAAGGGTAATTTAAGCTGTTAATACATTAAGCATCTGAAGAAGCAAGTGTGGTGAAGATAGTAGTTGATCAAATTGTAAATATTAGATGATCATACTGTACCCTTTGATTCGAGGTGCAACAGAGGAAATCAGCTATAACAGGAGCTTCCACCAAGAGGATTGAGGCAATATTCATTGTTTATACGTTTCGAAAAACAGAGGCAGCTTCTAGGCAAGAAAACATACTTTTTTCTATTATACAGTTCATATAATCTAGATGCAGTAAAGAAATGGTAAGAAAGATGCTTGGCTTGGAGAAAGTATCTCTCAATGCTGAAAACACCAATATGGATCTCGAAATACCACTGGAGGATGTTTGTAATGATCCAACTCTTTCTCCGGGCTCATTAGGATGTAATAGTAACCCATTTGGTCACAATGAGTCAGATAAATCCATTGAATATAATCAGGACCAAGCTGCCGAAAAGACGGAGGCTGGCAAAGACAGTGATTTACAAAGTCAAGATACAAAGCGAGGAAATAACTCCAACTGTATCTTTGGAAAAGTGTTTGGTCGGATTTGTGGCAATAGGTGTCAACATAGAAACGCAAGTTGCCCAAATGAGGCATCTTTAAATACTGACAGAAGCAGCGGATTGAACTTTCTTTCTATGTTGAAGGGTTTTCACGGAACGCACCTATTCGATAAGTATACTAAAAAAATTGGTAAACATATTTCCTTAGTAGCAGCGGTTTACCCTAGATCTCTGTTGATTATCGGAAATGTAATGGGACTGATGTTTGGCCTAATTGTAGCACTGGGGCTAATGAAGCTCTATCCATTTCATTTGGAAGTTAATGGATCACCTGACTTGTTCCTTCCTACAAATTCTATTCACAATGTTCATAAAGAAGAGCTTAGGAAACTTTTCGGTCCCGAGAGTGTTGCTGTACCAATTCTTTATAGTAATAAAGGGCCACCAGGTTCTTCTCTTTTAGATTTTGTTACGCTCAAGCAAATTTGGAGAAATGAAATGTCCATTCAAGCAATCAAAGTGAGGGATAAAAAAGGAAAAGAGTGGGGATGGGAGGATATTTGCCACCATCAGCCAACGGGATCTATTGTCACAGGAGCCCCATGTGTCGTTTTGTCCCCATTTGGACTTTTCATGATCAACGATTCAACAGGAATATTTACTGAAACGGACTTTGATGAGGCTTATACAGGTGAATGTTGTAGTGGTATCAACATTGCCAAGTTTGCTGCTGGTAACCTGATAAAGCAGACATATTTTCCTTATCAATACAAGTTTGATGAGAATCTCCCAGAATGGCCTTTTGAAATCCATAATACACAAAAGATGATTTTTATATACAGACTCAACACAACTGTTCCCGAAGAAGTAAGAGTCGCATGGGAAAACAAAGTCACAGAGCATATTAAAAGTGTCCAAAAGCGTAATCAGCTTGTAAGTACTCTGAACAATGAGGAAAGCTCCAATGATTCAACTCAAACACAAGATGGAACTCCTCTGACCAGTCAGATGGGTGATAACGCAAAAGCTGAAGACGTAGGCCGGCCAAATAATACATCAGATGAAAATATGAGTTCCTATACTTCAATGGATGTGAGTGCATACCCAAATAATTGGGGAATTGTGCATTATTCTTTGGAGTATGTCTCATCCGAGACTACCGAGTTGGCAAATAAGGAAACTCCACTATTGCTTGCTACATTTGCTCTTATGATCATGTTTATGGCCATATGTATTTCTGGAAAGTTCCCAAAAAGATCAAGGGTATTACTATCCTCTACAGTTGTTATGATTACAGTGTACGCAACTGTGGGGAGCTTTGCAACCGGAATGATCTTTGGGGTTCCAATTTCTCCCCTTACTCCGTTGTTCATTCACATGTTATTGGGGGTCGTTGTAAGCTATATGATCATTTCCGTAAGGACATATATGAAAACCCGGATTTATATTAGAGTTCCGTACCGTTACTTGCCATTATTGAACCCAAAATACGTGAGAATTTCTGAAAATGAAGTTTTTATTGAAATCACGCAGTATATATACAATCCATGGAATGGATTTGTCTACTCTGATACAGAAAACAATACAAGTCGCGAGATTACGCATGGTAACAATAGTCAAAGTTATGGTAGTACAGGTGTGGGGTTGGTATACGACCAAAACTATTCGAGCAATGAAGTCTCGTCTTTCAATAGATCTAACTCTGTGTCCGGTTCTTACTCTAACGAAAGAAGCCAGTCAGAGCAGACTGAGAGCGTTGAAGATACTCTAAACGCCTCATTAACCAAGGATGAAGTTGAGGAAATAGTTGTAGAAGATAGAGAGGATGACATCAGACATGCAAGTGAAACAAATGTTATTGACGAAGTTAATCATATAATCAATAATGGCCGTATTGACTATTCAGATAATCAATGCTGCATAGATGTTGAACATATGCATAAAAGGATGTGGGACAATGACACATTGCTTAAAATTAGGCTTTCTGTCTCAGGATCAGTTGTATTCAGTTCTATTACCCTGACCTGTCTCACATCTTGTGCTGCGTTATTTTTGGGAACTGTGGTTGACTTCCCTATTGTTCGTTACTACTGCATTCATGCTGGATTTGGAATATTCTATCTGTTCATTTTCCACTGGTTAATTTTCCTTCCCTCATTTGTCTTGGATGAAAAAAGAATATACCGCAGGAAATACGATCTCTTCCCGTTGTTGAAATTCAAGCTAAGCATGAACAAATCTAAATATCTATTTATTCCGGAGGATTTCCTGAAACTTGAGCGTGGAAACAAGCAAAAGATGATGGAGATTTCACCTAGTATTGATGACTACGTTCGTGCAGCCTCTCCATCCAATGCCTCTATATCAATATCGAATGATTCTAGAAAAGGCACAATTCTCTCCATATTAACTAGACACGTGTATAGAGTGAGGAGTGAAGTTGTAAAGAATTATCAGAGATACAAAACCTGGTGGGGGGACAAGTCATTCAATCAATCAAAGCAAGAACAAAACAAAAATCCAGCTAGCATTGAGCTCAATGAAGTCAATAGTAATATTTCAAATGAAAAGTCTTCCATAGAGAACTCAAATAAGACGGACAAGTATGTTTCTCATAAGAATTACGAAAAGTCTGCCGTTCAGGATGCTATTAATGAGATTGACATGCATGATATTTGGATCGGAAGATTAATGATAGAGTCCTCAAAAGCAGACGTAATAATGAGGTTGATGTGCAACTTTACATTTAGACTCTTTGCATGTGCATTCTTTATTGTAGTAGTGATACTTGGAATCGTATATGGAAAGAATGTGAATACGGAATTCAGTGCTGTTCGATACCTCCCTCCGAACTCTCCTTTGCATTATTTTGTGGAGACAATGGCAAATTCGTGGAATTCTGAGCCACGACAAATGTATATAGTCTTTCCCGGAAGTGATAAAGTATTTTGGAATAAAAGGAATGTTCGAGAGGAGTTTATCAATTTGGTTGATAATGTTTTGCTCAAGGATCCAGCTGTAATGGATCCTATCGTAAGCTGGGTCCACGACTTTGAAATTTTCCACTTTGGAACAAGCACTCCAGAGGATCCGGATCACATCCCGTCATTTATTAGGGAATGCTCTCCCGATCTAGATAGTCCACGACCTCCTCCGGACAACGCCCCGAAAGAGGAGTTCTATAAGTTCCTAAACGATTGGAGAAATAGAAAGGTTATGAAGGGAGATGAATCCCAGGAGGACACTATTTGTGTTGTATCCAAACTGAGCTCAAAATTGACAGAATATACCGTCGCCGAAAGCGCCCCTTTCATCAGAAATGTTATTCCTGAGATGCACGATGAAACTATGCTAGTATTTAAAAATGGGAACCCCTTGGAGGGTATCCAATCATTCAGAATTATGGCCATGATTAACCACAGTCCTCTAAACTCGCAGTATAATTTTGAGACAATGAATAGGTTATCAAATCTCATCGGAACAGTTTTTGAAAAGGATTTCCCAGGTACATATATTTATAGCGATTGGTTTGTTGAGGCTGAAAGAGACCTTAACATCCTCCAGATTGTTTGGAAGCTTCTTCTTTATATAACTCTTGGGGTATCAGCTATGCTCTGTATTATTCAAAATCCGCTGACAGGTATTTTTATTGGTCTTGTTGTTGGAGGGATTAATATTACCGTGATTCTGGTCATGTACATAACTGGACTTATCTTCGACATTGTTTCCTTCATGGTTCTCGCGACAGCTGTCTCATTTTCGATTGAATATATTGTGCACATCACCCATTTGTTTTTGCTCACAAAAAGAGACTCTGGAGTTGACCGAATCCGGGATTCCCTTTTGGATATGGGACCTAATGTTATTTACGCTGTGATATCAACTTTCCTTGGTGTAATACTGCTGGCATTCTCCACATCAGAGTCGTTTAAGGTGTTTCTCTGGATCACCACGATAGTTTTGTGTGTTTCTGCCATCACAGGTATTATGATTGCTCCTGCAATACTATCTATTGCTCTTGACTTTGGCCATTTCATTAAGGACTATTATTACAACAGGAAGAGACAACAGGAGCTTGACGATACGATACTTGAGATTAAATCAAACAATCTACTATAGTTAATTAATCTATTACAGAATTAAAACAAGGCATTAATTTGGAATTAAAATAAATTTGTGCTCTTGTAAACGCTTTTATTATATATTATATTGCAAGTATTTAAGTAGAAAACCAAGTATATAATCCATGTAGTAAAGATTTCATACAACAAGAATCTCACTAATTCCCTCCAATTGACAAACCTTACAATCAGTAATTAAAAGTTAAATAATCATTAAACCAACGTACCTTTTTATCTGTCAAATCATCAAAGACATAAATTCCATCGATGTTATAAACTCCAGATACAAGTGCCTGACAATCTAACTCCAAAATTATAGTTTCGTCTGCTTCAATTTCTTGTAATGATATACGGTCGTTCCCCAAAATGATTATAGGTAAGAGTTTGTCGAAATCTAACCTTACACTTAAACCTTTTTGGGCAATGTTTAAGTTGTTTTTTATATGCAGTCGTATTTTGAATTCCTCATGTATATTGTTTACAGAAGGTATATCTGCCTTAAGAGTAATCTCATTTCTCTCCTTGTAAAATTTGCTCCTCCTTTCAGGAACTGGCAGCTCGATTCTGTAGGAGTCTGTCCATGCTTCTCCATAGGTTGCTGAAACCCACCCAACCCTGACTGCGAGCTCCAAATGTTCCTTTCCTGCTGCAGCACTGTGGTGTAGCTTGTACCCATCCTCCTCGAATGTTAACTTGAAAATTTTGTTATACCTGCACCTTGACTGGATGAATAAGTGGTCGTCGTTCTTGTCTTGAGACTCAACGTCTTCCAATTTAAATATCAGATGAGACATTTGATTTTCATTCAGAGGTTCCAGCTTCATGCTATTCAAAGTAATACCTTGGTGAGAAATATTCTCCAGCGAAACCTCGATGAAGGTGACTCTGTCTTCAAAGCTTTCGTCCAGAATACACACACGATGTGAAATGTTAAAGGGAGAAAGAACTGCAAACTTGTAGGACTTCTTTTGAGTTAGTCTTGCTTCATTTGATGTGAAAAACAGCTGGCAAGTCAAGCTATACAGTCCAACCTCATCGACCCTTTGCTTTATTACGATATCCATGGAGTCCCCAATATCTATATCTGAGTAATTGTCCTCATTGTTATACAGTATGTGGCGTTTTTTGGTGCCTACTAGCTCCACCTAAAAAGAAAAAAAAAGATAACAAATATGATCACCAATCCACTAGCAAAAGCAACTTACTTTTAAAATCACCCCATTGGCCTTTATGATACTAGAGTTCGTGATACTCAGAAACGCATGAAAGGATTCACCAGAGTACAAACGACTAACGAGGCAAAACAATTATTTATTGTAATAATGCTGGCCACATGCTTAGACCCACTACACTTACCATTGAGTTGTCGGTAGCAACAGTGGAAACATGCTGTCAATGCATAGAGACTCCTCTTCTCTATTGTCCAAGTCGTGCTATCGTGATGAGAGGTCAGGTCAACGCATTCAAAGTAAAACAATCCGTTAAACTTACCGGAAGTAAACTAAGTGTAGATATTTGCGAGTCTATTGGAGAGTGTGAGAGGGACATCACCTTCAAGCTCAAAACTTCATTTGTGCTCGAAGCCATTGGGCTGATTATTCTCTGTTATTACAATGTCGAATAGAGCCAGTATATCCAGTTCGCACATTTAGGGAATTTTATTAATTAATCCTTTACTTGAGCTCACTTGTACCAATTACCAAGATATTGGAGAAAGCAGCAAGCAAGGGCGCTGAACCAAACAAGTGGAAAGTAATGGGAGAATACTCAGATTTATATATGAAAGATATGCTCCAATTTTTGAAATATTTTAATTCAGTTTAAGCTTGTGTTCTTTTGTGCGCAATACCTGTTTGGTTATATTTTTTTTCTTGCAATTTGATTGTGGCGCCAAAAACAAGGTAATTCAATCCATTATTTGACATTTACAAAGCCAAGGACTACATTTAATGCTGAATAATCTAATAACAGATTCTGGGTTTTAAGATAAATTAGAGCGAATATACTGGGTATAATTGAGAGGTTTGTTCATCCCCTTTGGACTTATCTTAGGAAATACAGCACTTTCCCATAGATTTGACATTATGTTAGTGTTTAAAGGTGGAAATTTTTTGAGACAAAGACTAGCTCTTTCAACAATAACAGGTCAGCCGATAACAATTAAGGAGATAAGGGCAGATGACACATTAAATCCAGGTTTGAACGACTCCGAAACATCTCTACTACATCTTTTAGATTGTGTTACAGATGGCTCCAAAATAAAAATCAACGATACAGGTACAACTCTAAAATACACTCCAGGAATAATTATCGGCGGTGGTTCATCAGAGAAGCCACTAATCCATGAATGCCATCCTAGCAGGTCACTATCCTACTACATTGAGTTCCTGCTAATGTTTATTCCACTCGGAAGGGACTCTTTATGCATTAAGCTGACAGGAACAACGGACAATAGTGGCACCGACCATTCATCTGATTTGATTCGGATGGTCACTATTCCTCTGCTAAAAAAGATTATTCCTCAAATTGGAGAGATATCACTAAACATATTGCGGAGGGGTGTATCACAGGACTTCCCCGGACAAGTGCTCTTGACTATTCCGGTTGTGAAGAAGATTGAGCCAATAATAATGGACGGGGCGGTCGGTAGAATAAAAAGGATCAGAGGGATTGCATGGATAACTGGTTCAGCATCCGCTCAAATAGCGACTAAAATGATTTCAAAGGCCAGAGCTATTATGAACAGATTTATACCAGATGTGTGGATTTACTTTGATAAGCCAAAGAAGGATGCTCCTCAGGGTAATTCTGAGGATACCGGATTTGGAATTACTTTGGTGGCTGAGAGCATTAAGGGCATAATTAAAGGGTCGGACGGCTCGTGTATCCCAAGTTTGAGTGATGTTCAGAAAATGCTAAATATCCCAATAGAATCAGTTGATGACGAATCTGCGTCCAATCCGGAAAGAGATGAGGACCTGGCTTCTGATACAGACAGCAACCGCTCTTCATGCGAAGATGACGATTTTCCGGAATCTCAAAGAGGAATCTCTGAATCAATCCAAGCAATACAAAATAGCGACGAGTTTGTAAATCTAACCGAATGGGAGAAAATTGGATGGCTGACTGCAACCAGATTACTTTTGGAAATCGGCTCAGAGAGCATTGTCGACACGAGCCACCAAATTTATCCACTCCTGTTCATGTCACTTTCGCAAGATACTGCTACGTCCAAGCTCAAGCTATCAAAGCTAGCGCCTATGACAATTCAATTCATGCGTGATTTGAAAACATTTACGAATGTGGAGTTCACAATAAAAGAGGATATTGAAGGTGGAATGTTTGTTACACTTTCTTGCACGGGTATAGGATTCTCTAACTTTGCCAGAAGGGCTGCTTGAGTTAGATGAAGTAATATCGAATTATATGCTAGGTGAAATATCAGGTTTTTCTAATTTAACATCGCTTTTTCAAGATTATCGACAATTCCGCTTATCTTATCTCTTTATATTCTGTTCTTGATTATTTGTTATTTTGTTACATGCATGCAAACCCACTTCAAATTGTTTGGAAAATTACATACCGGCCAATGCAAGCATACAAGGCTCTTGAGTATATTACATTACCTTGATTTTAAAATGAACACAATTAACATATTGCCTGTGCTTTTAATTTCACTCGGGTTTATTAGTGTAGACCTTGTTTACTCAAAAGTGGAGTTTTTGAGGAAGAACGATGATCAGAGTAGACATGAACTCTTAGAGAGAAATGGCATGCCGATTAATAAAGCAAACATGAGCTATCTTAAACCAGTTTTCAATAATTCCCAAGATTTAGTTCCGTCCAACAGAACCCAGGAATTTCTCGAACTCTACAAAGAAATGTCCGCAATTCTTGATTCTAGAAACACCCCAATTAGAAGAGCCTATATAGATGGAGTGTTGGTTCCCAGGACGGACGCAAAGGTTGCAAAACTTCAAGCTGAAACTGCATATATAGAAACTAAAAATGCAGCAAAGAGGAAGCAAATGAACCTATTGAAGGAGGATTTTGAAAAAAATACTCCATTCAGTTCTATGGTCTCAAAACTATTAAATTCTACCCCCAATGTTAACAGCACTCAAATTTTAAACTCTATTTACAACGAAACATTCTATTATATTAATAACAAAAATATGACCAATTCTACACAAGATACAGTACTGGAATTTTCTTAAACTCATAAATTGCGGATAAAAAAATGTTAATACAAAATTTCGAGCTACTCATTTGATTTATGCATACTTAACAAAATTGTTGCAATGTGCGTACATTTGTGCGCCCATTACTTAGGTTGTCAAGCTAGTGTTCATATTTAAGGTACTGCATTTTTCAAAAGTTTCTGTAATGAAATTTTATTTATAGTGAGCCCTAGAAGGAGTAGGGAGAACCATATTGAATAGGATAATACTTTAGTTTCGAACGCCATTTGTTTCGAGGGTTGGCAATCTTTGTGCAAAGATAATCCTTTTTGGGATTATTTAAAATGGAGAAAGAAGATGGTCTTCCAATCTATTCCTCACTAGAGGAATTTATTGAAATTAACGGTGGGGTCAACCTTATTAAGAAAATTCTGGTTGCAACAAGTGGGCAAGCAGCAATTAAATGCATAAGGTCCATGAGACACTGGGCTTATGTTACATTTGGTAATGAGAAGGCCTTTGAATTTGTGGTTATGGCAACCCCGGAAGATATTCAAAGCAACTCAGAGTCAATAAGTGAGGCAGACTACTATGTGGATATTCCAATGGGGCCTAACTATCATAACTACGCAAATATAGAGGTAATTGTCTCAATAGCAGAGGAGCACGAATGTGATGCCGTTTGGCCCGGATGGGGGCATGCCTCTGAAAATCCAGAGTTACCAAAGGCCTTGCTAAGGGCCAGAAGAAAGATTATTTGGATAGGTCCTTCGGCGGAGTCTATGGAGACGGTAGGGCAGAAAATCCAGTCGAATATTATTGCCCAGTCTGTACAGGTTCCTTGTGTTCCATGGTCTGGAGATGGGATTTATGTTGGTGTAAACAAGGATGGGACACTCTCAGGTGTTGTCTCCAATGAGCAACTTAGCGCAGCGTGCGTTAATAATATACAGGAATGTACAGATGTTTGTAAGAGGATTGGATTCCCAGTGATGATTAAAGCAAGCGCAGGAGGAGGAGGGAAAGGTATCAGGCTTTGTAACTCCATGGAAGATTTGGAGTCGAAGTACAGACAAGTCATCAATGAAGTTAAAGGTAGTCAAGTTTTTATTATGCGAGCAGTTACCAAGTGTAGGCATCTCGAGGTCCAAGTGTTAGGGGATAAGCATGGAGATGTATTTGCGTTGAGTACAAGGGACTGCACGATACAAAGACGCCACCAAAAGGTGATTGAGGAGGGGCCTGTAACGATGGTGAGTCCGGAAGTTGTTAAGGAGTTAGAGTTGTCGGCTGAAAGGATGTGTAAGGCCGTTGGCTACTCCTCTGCAGGGACTGTCGAGTTTCTTTATGACATAGAGCGCTCCTGTATTGCCTTTTTGGAGGTGAATGCCAGGCTGCAAGTCGAGCACGTTGTGTCTGAAGGAGTTGCTAATTGCAATATTCCCGCAGCACAGCTGCAGATAGCTATGGGAATTCCATTGAAGAGAATCCGTGACATTGAGGAATATAGACGACTAAGGAAGCAGGGAAATACTGCACCCAGGCATATTATTGCAGCAAGAATCACATCTGAGCATGCTGAGAAAGGATTCACCCCAACATGTGGAGACGTTTTTGAGATTTCTTTTAGATCTTCACAGACGGTTTGGGGCTACTTTTCAATTTCATCTCCTGGCCATATACACCAATACTCAGACTCTCAATTTGGCCATATTTTTGCTTTCGGAATGAACAGAGAAGAGGCCAGAAAAAACTTAATTATGGGCTTAAAAGGCCTAACAATAAGAGGCGAGATCAGAACAAATGTTGAAGCAGTTTGTAGAATTCTTGAAAACCAAGATTTCATTAATGGTAATACATACACCCTGTGGCTAGAACATAGTGTGTACTTTTCTTCTCCTCTGACAAAAAAGGTCTCGACACAGCATTTGAATGCTGTGTTTGCAGCTGCATGTTTCACTGGACTTAGATATTTCAAGGAGAGTGAAGATACATTTGTGAGGATGCTCGAACAAGGACAGGCACCAACCAGCATCAACATTCAATACGAGATGACCTTAGTTCACAAAGGGATGAAGTTCATTTGCGAGAGTCATTTTATTGGACCCGAGCATGTCAGAATTGTGTTAAATGGTAGCTCTGTAATAGCAAAGGTGCGAAATATCTATCCACCAAGTATGCAAAACGGGAGAGACTTCTGCTATTTGATTTCAGGGGGGTTCGACGGGAGAAACAGAAAGGTGTTTTTTAAAAAGGATGCTGAAGATAATTTGTTGGTCACATTCGACGGAACCACCTATACATTCTTAAAGGAGCAAGACCCTCGTCAAGTGAGGGCTCCAGTTAGCGGAAAGTTAGTCAGGTGGTTAATACCAAATGGAGGTCATGGGGAAAAGGGCCAAGCATACGTTGAAATAGAGATCATGAAAACATACATGCAGCTCACTCTCTCTCACAGTGGTATTCTCGAGCATGCAAAGCCACAGGGCGCGTCATTCAATGTTCGCGATATTCTAGCAATACTGGAGCTTCCTAGTGAGTTTATTCCTCCAACTTTAGAGCTTTACCCACTCCCATTCCCTAAAATTGGGAGTGTAAAGTCTCCAAAGCTCGCCCTAGAGACATTTTGCTCAGGGGGATTCAGGGGAGGGCCAAGGATGGCAGCATTGGCAAACTTTAGAGAAGGGAAGCAGCAGCTTCTAAATGCACTGAATGGCTTTTTCCCGGCATTCGAAGACGTCAAAAGTGCGCTCGGGATGTTTTATCACGTATTGGACCCTGTAATGCCGTTTATTGAGCTCCAAGAGGCCTGTGAAGTCGCGACTCCACTTATTAAGGCACCAGTTAGAAGAAAAATAACTGATTTGATAGAAAATGTGTTTGGAGTGTTTGAAAGGTTGAGCAGGAATAGTTGGTATGAGCATTTTGATAGGAAGTTGGATGAATTTATTCACCACAGCTCATGTTTCGAGTCTGATGCGGCATCAGATCAGTTCCTAAATTCATTTGAAGATAATGATGATATTGAGGACGAGGGCAATTCACCAAATGTTATTCAGGACAAGCGCCTCACCTCTGATTGTTCTGAGATATCCCCCGTCATGCTTTCAAACAAGGCAGACGAGTCTGGTGCGAACAGCTTGGACTCAGAGCAGGACAGTGGGTTGAGGACAACTGAAAGGGTTTCATTCCTCATGGCTGAGTTCGAGAAAGATCAGACTTTTGAAAACTCACTTGGGCCCAATATTTCGGTTGAGGATTGTTCAAAAAATATTAATTCGGCCTCGGATCTAGAGATATATATATTGGATTGCTTAAAGCTGGTCAACGACATCATTGAGGAGTCTATCCGAGATTCAGACAGTGAAAATGTATCTGTTGACGACTTCGTTACCATCAGAAGTCAGTTTGACCCACTGATTCACATCATAAGAAGAAATGAAAAGGGGAGGTGGATGAGACTTATGTATGAACTACACGAGATTATACTCAAATATATTGAGATTGAAAAGCCATTTGAGGAGCGCTCTTCTCTGGTCCCTGCGCGTATTATTCCAAGCCTAAGGACGGAGTATGAGCTCCCGGATCTTATGCAGATGGGGCGTTCTCATCAGCAGTTGAGAGTTAAAAATGAAATAATGGAGGAGATTGCAAAGGAAATGGCAAACAACCCATCACTACTTCAGTGCACTGCTCCATTCAGAGATACAATTCACCAGATTGCCGAACTAACATCCACCGAGTACACCAATGTTGCAGGAGCCTTTAGGTATGTATTATTGATGAAAGAAAATGTGACAACAATTACGCAAATACAATCAGCAGCAAATAAGATATTGGAGTACAGCAAAATTATTTCACTAGCAAAGATTCATGGGCAGCACTTCATTTCAAACACTCCCTCCTCCCCACTACAGTACCCCATTAATGCAACTCCATCTCTATGCACTTGGAGCGGAATACCTAATCTGGCAAATAGTCAGCAAATCTCTCTAACTAGCATTATTGCGGATTTTACTAATTTCCCAGACTTCACATTATTAGCATGCATTGGCCACCCAAATCCAGATATTGGGAAATTGGCCTTTGAGATATATATACGCCGCCATTATGAGAGGTGTGGATTATCATTTTATGTAATAAAAAGTAGAGGGGAGGCATGGGACAGCTCCGTAGACATTGGGACTGTTGGGAATAGCAGTATGATTATTGAAAATTGCCCAGATCTTACAGGTGCTATTCCACTTAGAGGGGAAACCCAAAAGTTTAACAACATTTTGGGGGTTTGGACACATAATGCACTAACAACGTCGTCATTTTTCCAAGCCCAATGTGATCCGTTGAGATCAAACACACTGAATATTCCGGCAATACAGACTAGTCCTGGCCAATTTAACCAAGACGAAAGCAATACAAAGAGCAGAGCACTGAGTGGGGTAGATTCGAGCAGCAAGGCTCAACATATGGGTTCAAAATCTCATGTAAAGGGTGCATTAAATAATGAAAATAGCCGTTGGAGGAGTATGCTCAATGCATTCAGTGGTCAGAGCCTGAGTAGCATTGCAGATGACTTACTGGAGGAGTCGCTTCCTATTCAGACTAGTATTGGACTGTACTTTGAGTCGATTTCTGACTTCCAGGAGAGATTTGAGCAGTGTGTTGACGAGCTGAGTATTCTGCATGGGTTTCTCCCTCAAATTTCATCATCTGTAGACTCTATGGTCATGCTGATTATTTTATCTAGCTTCTCCAATGGAGAAATTACCACAGAGTCAGAGGCCACCTCAATTTATGACGAAGTTGACTCCTCTTCTATCGAGACTCAGTCCAACTCACGGGACATCACCGAGATCTTTAGAAGTACCTTAAATAAATACCAGAGCAAGCTGTACAAGAATAATATACACATGGTTTCGTTCACTATAGCCCCATACTCAGATCAGAGCAACTCCGAGTCGCTTTCCGCAAGCTTGGTATATCCAAAGACTCCTCTGCATTATCATTTTAGGTCAACGAAGGGGATTCCGATTCATAGATTTAGCTCTCAGGAGTTCGATCCCTGCTTTTCTGTGGAAGATGGTCACCATAAACAAAACGAAAACATTGATCCACAAGCTATTGAAAACAGCTTCTTTGTTGAAGAGCCATTCATTAGAAATATCTCCAGTACTTTACTATTCACCTTGGAGCTTAAAAGGCTGCGGTACTTCACTATCAAGTCGATTCCAACTTCCATTTCTGGGATTAACTTGTTTGTCGGAACTCCAAGAGAGCTTTGCTCCACTTATTCCAATAGTATTAAGCGCAAGGAGATTGAAAACAAGGAGAACAATTCTTCAATAAAGAACGGTAACTTGACTAAGGCTAATGAATTGGAGTCTGGGGGGGATGTTAAATTCGGTGAATCAGACCTTTCCAATGACAAAAGCACTAATTCTGGCTTAACAAAAGATGTAGAGAGCGAGAAGACCACAAACAATACCTTGAGTGTGAAGCCTATTCTGGGAAGGATATCTGGATTTAGCAAGCAGAGGAGGTATTTCATTAGGGTGCTCGTGCAGCATGAGTGTAGTGAGTCATACTTTGAGGAGCAGGAGAGATATTTCATAGCTGCACTTAGTACTCTGGAGTCCTGGCTATCTTTTGATCAAAATTATTCCAACGCCAGCTCCGGAACAAGGGGAACCGCGGGTCTAAACCACCTTTTGTTCACATCCGTTGGGGTTCTAAACGACAAGAACTCGGGCTACATCACAACAAGTATGGCAGAAGAGGCAGCTAGGACGCTGGTTCAACGGTATTCACAACGAATACAGCAGAGCTCCTTGCAGACGATGGAGTTCCGTTATATTCAAAGGTCTGTATACCAAAAAGACAGCAATAATGTTGTTGTGCCGGTACGCTTTGTGGTGGACAATCCAACAGGGCAAGCAATTCGACTTCGTAGCTTTGTTGAGATAAAGAATCCAACAACAAGTGGTGGGAAGGTGTTTGCAGCCATAGATTCCAAACAATCCTTCTTAAACTTTTTGTCTTCAGGGAAGTCTGATAAGTCATTCAGCCTGCCAGGGCTTCAGCAGTCAGGCAGCCTCATGGAGGCCTCTAGTGTTGGTAAAGGGTCAACAATTCTGGCCAGTAGTGAAAATGCGGTCCCAAACTTGGCCTTGTATCAACACGAACACATATATGACGGGAAGCCACTGGATATTCCGCATCCCTTGATAGGAAAGATTGACCAAAAGAGGTATCAAGCTGCAGAGCTCAACACCGTTTATATTTATGACTTCTTGGATCTATTCGAGGAGGCCATAAAAAGCTTATGGAAGAAGTGCCCAAAGTACTTTGTTACCACGCCTTCAGGCATTTCAGTATCCAAGTCAGGCATGAAATCAACCATTAAGAACGGCTCTACACCAGGAATTTCAACTGGCTGTGATTCCGGGGTTGAGTATTCAAATGGTAAGACAGCATTTTTACCAGGCAAGCTCTTGGAGTACGTGGAATTAGATATCAACAAGGATTCTGGAGAATTGGAGTGTGTTAACAGAGAGCCCGGGAATAACACGTGTGGAATGGTTGCATGGTGCCTAACAATGCATACTCCGGAATATCCAAAGGGCAGAAGAGTTATTCTGATTGGAAATGACATTACTTACCAAATGGGGACTTTTGGTATTCAAGAGGACCTTTTGTTCCAGAGGGCGTCCGAGTACGCAAGGAGTTTGGGGATTCCAAGGATATTTATTGCAGCTAATAGTGGTGCCAGGATGGGACTGGCGACAGAGGTCCAAAAGTGCATGAAGGTAGAATTTATAGACCCAGAGAATCCCGTTAAAGGCTATAAGTATTTATATGTGACAGAGGAGGACTATCTTAAGTTTTACCTACAGAATAGTATAAACTACGAAATTTTGGAGCATCCAAAGGACGGGAAGGTATATAAAATCACAGACGTTATTGGGTCCCAGCTCGGGCTTGGCGTGGAGAACCTTTCTGGAAGTGGAGGGATTGCCGGTGAAACTTCTAAGGCGTCCAGGTCAATTATGACTATTACATATGCAACAACCAGAACAGTTGGAATAGGGGCCTACCTCGCAAGGCTTGGGCATAGAGTAATTCAAAAGGCCCATGGAGCTCCAATTGTACTCACAGGGTATCAGGCTCTCAATAAAGTAGCTTCAAAGGAGATTTATAGTAGCAATGATGAGTTGGGAGGTACGGAGATTATGGCAAAGAACGGAGTTACTCATCTTGTGGTAAAGGATGATCTGGAGGGATGCGTGGAGATTCTCAATTGGCTCAGCTACGTACCTGAGTGCGTTGGAGGAAGACTTCCAATAATGGTAGACCCGACGGACCCGATATACAGAAATATTACGTATTCCTGCAATAGTAACACTGAGGATCCAAGACTAATGCTTACAGGGTGCGTGGATTCAAGAGGAAGATGGCTATCTGGGCTTTGTGACAAGGGCTCATTCAAGGAGGTTATGAGTGACTGGGCCAAAAGTGTTATCGTTGGTAGGGGAAGGATCGGAGGGATTCCCGTTGGGTTTATTCTTGTGGAGACCAGAGTTACCGAATATGTCCAGCCAGCAGACCCGGTAATGCCTCATACAAGCGAACTAAGGGTTACCCGTCCTGGACAGATTTGGTTCCCCGATTCTGCATACAAGACAGCACAAGCAATAAGAGATTTCAATGTGGAGGAGCTTCCACTCATCGTTCTTGCCAATTGGAGAGGGTTTAGCGGAGGTCAGAAGGATATGTTTGATCAAGTCCTCAAGTTTGGATCTTATGTAGTCGACGAGCTGGTTAACTACAAGCAGCCTTGCTTTGTGTATATACCCCCAAAAGGGGAGCTTCGTGGAGGGGCCTGGGTGGTCATGGACTCCAATATAAATCCGGAGTTCATTGAAATGTATGCTGACCCAACAGCGAGAGGAAGTGTTTTAGAGGCTGCTGGAATCGTCGAGATCAAGTTTAGAAACAAGGCACTCAAAGAGTGGATGATGAGATTAGACCCTGAGTTGCTTTCTCTTCAAGAAAAGGACCAGCTTCTGCACCTTAAGGGTTACCCAATCGACTCTTCTGAAAGAAGCTCAATAAAAGAAAAGATCAACAAGCGGTGTGGTCTGCTCCATCCGGTTTATCACGCTGCAGCAATCCATTTTGCGGACTTGCATGACACCTCCAACAGAATGAAGGCCAAGCAAGCAATCCGCGATATTGTTCAATGGAAGAGTGCTAGGGTCTTCTTCATCCACCGGATAAAGAGACAGCTACTTTTATTCTCTCTGAGATCCGAGATTTCCCAAAAACTCGGGATTTCTCTCACGGATTCTCAAAATGTGGTCTTCCAGTGGGCAATTCAGGATGGAATCGACCCGAACAACAACACCCAATTTATCCAGTGGATCTGTCACAGTGCAAACATTATTGAACAAAGAATCTCTCAGCTTTCTATTTCTGATCTAAGGTGTAATATGTGATTCAAGACTGAAAGCCATGCAATATTGCGAAACTACTGCTTTTAAAAGCAAATTACTGCTACTTTTTTTTTCGGAAAAGTTAAGATGGTTACTCCCAGAAGTTGGAGCAATTTCCCAATTAAGGCATTGAATTATATTATCCTCATCATAATTCAATACTTGTATTTGGTGGAGTAGTCCTTTGGTGAGACTACAAGCCCCTTACCCTTTTGTACTCCGCGATAAATTGTCTCCACAATATCAATAAATTCTTGTTTATTGCTAAGTGGCCAGTTTATTTTATTGTTATTTCCTGTGCCTAGATCCACCATTATATGTTTGTTTCTGAAGAAAAACATCACTGACACAGGGTCATAAAGCTCGTACATTGTATTAAAATCTGGGACTTCGGTGATATCAACTAGATAAATCACACAGAAGTTCTTCACATCCTCAGCAACCTTGTATAGTATCTCGTCCATTAACA
The DNA here is from genome assembly GCA_027243985.1 of Cryptosporidium canis. Classification (NCBI taxonomy): domain Eukaryota; phylum Apicomplexa; class Conoidasida; order Eucoccidiorida; family Cryptosporidiidae; genus Cryptosporidium; species Cryptosporidium canis. Next base: position 73,067 of record JAPCXC010000007.1, on the reverse strand, counting down.
TGCAATCTGCATCATAGTCGTGTCCAAACCGTATACATACAATTCTCTCTTCCTCTGACAGTATTGCCTGGTCCACTGACCAGCCATTGTGAAGATGCTGTAGCATATAAGACATCTTTTAAGCATATAAAGCTTCCTGTAGTTATGTATACCGACTAACTGCTAGATTTGGAACGTTATATTAACTCCCTGGTGGCCTTTTTACTTGTTCGATTTTTTTCCTACATCTAAATAGCCCTGAAATTGTTTGGCGGGAAAATCTGGAGTTGCATTTTATTTATTATATAATAATTCCATTTACACTCCAACACCCATAGAAAAGCTTGCTGGAATTCAGGCCAAAGAAGGTCCAAGTGTTTGCTCGTCATGAGCGAGTGCCACTCAGTACTAGAGATACAGAATACCACAGCTCAGGATGATGCCGGTACAGCATTTTTGAGTGAAGTAAACGCTACAGATAGCCTCGAGCCAAATCTCATTGGAGCGGAGGGATATTCAGAAACTGACCCTGGGTCGTCGCATGCTGGCCAAAATTTACCGGCAGATAATTCTAGGCCGGGACATTACTTATTTGAGAAGAAGAGTCCAAGGGATGAGCAGCAACGTGAGAAAGAGTCCAAGCAGGCGTTCAAGTCAGTAATGAAGCTCCAGAATGAAATTTTCCATATTAATAATTCTATAGTTTCGCAGGAAAATGCATATAAGAGCTCTTTGTTTTCAAACAAATACATGGGTAATATTTTTAGCAGTTATTACCCATTTATAGTTGGAATCAATAAATTCACATTAAGGCCAAAGGAGAGAAACCCAGACGAGGTGATGAAGAATATTAGAAAGAATTCGGATGTTCCCCGTGACCACTGCGAATATATCAAGTACTCTACTCAGTGGTATCTTTGGGCAAAGAGAAGGAACGCTGAGATTCTCTCCCAAAACCACGTTGGAAATGCTGAGCAGTCATCTTCTAATGTTTCGTCAGGCGGGGCAGGGGCCTCATCCATGGCTGGTAACGCCTCTAAGACATCTAATAGCGCTAATACAGCTGTCCAGAACAACATTGGACAGATATTCCACTCCAACCAGCTCCAGCTCCAAAAGGAAATCCAAAACATTGAGCAATCGGTCAAATTCAGGCTTGCACTGCAGCCTGATAAGCCGTTGTTTCTATTTAACAGCAGGATTCACCCAAGTCTGCGCCCAGACCAAGAAATTAATACTGATTGACTAGGTTTCTATATAATTAAGAAGTATTTAATAGCTGCTATAATTCATAGATATATATGTTAGATTGAGTCTGTTATCTTAACCGAGCAAGGCATGCTCCAGGGGTGATATTCCTTTTTGCTTGACATGTTTCCATTGTACCTAATAATCTATTCAATACCGGCAAGATCACGGCTCAGTTGTTATTGAAAAGCATTGGTTTTTGGACTTACCTTTGGAGCACTCTCAGCTGCCTCTTTCTCCTTCAAGTCTCCCTGACTCTTATTGTCAATGGCAGAACCTAATACAGTTACGGGAGTAGTTCATTGCTATTTCGTCAAGACTGTGGCACCAAACTTACTGCTAGCGCTGCAAATCTCCTCCACTGTTTTTATATGCTTTCTCATCGCCTCATTGGCCTCCTTCTTCACTCCATCTCTAAACTGCTTCTCTTTCAACTTCTTCCTTTCATAACCTTTGTCTCTTCTTTCCTTCTTCCTCTTTTGAAACCCGTTTAGGAATGACTCCCTCTTCTTCATGCTGAAGGTAATTACTGTTCCCTTTCGGCCATGCTTGGTCAGAACCGACTTTGAGGAATTGATTGCCATTATATCTGATAAAACACTCTCTACCTATTTCTATATTAAAAAACTAATACAAAAAATTCTTGACATGTCAGCTTTTACATTAGAGCATTTGCTGTTTTCTGGTTTTTGTATGGTTTGCCGCCAAATGAGTACCGTTTATTCAGATGCATGGACGTGAAGGAAAAATAGTACAGCGTGAATTAGGCTTTTAAAAAAATTGGAGTTCAGTAATTTTGGGGAATATCAGTGAGCAGTGAGATATTTGAGTTTGATTAGTGTACTGACGCCGGATGCCGCGGTAGCGTTTCCTCCAGCATATTAAGATCAGCCAGGAGCCAAACAAGTATGGAACGGAGCTGAAAGATGGATCGATTATCTGAGAATGATCAGGAGTTAAAGAACATTCTGGATGAGCTTATGATAAACGACTGCATAAAGCCGTTCAGAAGAGTCACCGAGAAACTGGATGAGCTTGATGAGCTGGCAAAAGAATATGGAAAGGATGCGGATTCAAAGATTAATCAGATGCTTCTTTCGCTTCAAAAGGATGAGATAAATACCATAAAGCTGGAGATGAGACTGGAGAAGATTCTAGAGTTGGTCATGAGGGAGATACGAAAGCCCGTGCGAGAGGAGAAGAAGGAGGAGAAAAAGAAGGTCGTGCAGGAAAATCCGCAAAAGCAAAGGCAGGAAAAGAGCAGCAAAGACGAACCAGCAGAGGAGAGGGCAGTGAGCAGCTCAATGAACAGCATGGAGTCAGTGCCGGTTGACCCATTGATCAAAAGAACACTGGACTATGAGAATAATCAAAGAAAACTATACGAGAGTCAAGACAAGACCAGGGGATTAAACATGCAGGTGGAGGAGGATACTTGTGATGAGATCAGCGTGAAAATCAGCACTGATGGATCAGCTAGAAGTCTGCTCTCAAAGTACATTAATGGCGAGAATAAGGATGGGAATGAGGTTAGAGAAAAGGATCCGAATGCAGTTCGTAGGAAAAAGGTTGATAATATTAAAAGAACGGTCAAGCCTCTGGTTCGAAATGATGAAAACAAGGGTAAATGCTGTGGTTTTTGGAAGAAATGGTGCTGTTGCTGTTTGGCAGAAAAGGGGCCAACAAAGTCTGGTAATTACTACAAGATGACCACACAAGAATGGAAGGATTTTCTAGCATCCATTGAGCCCAAGGACAAAAAGTATAAGAGCTACTGTGATGCATTAGAGAAAAGAAACGACTCGTTTGATTTCAATATAGACGGATTGCCACCACTAGTTGTGGAGTACTCGTCTCTGAATGTACCTGCAGGAGGCTACTATTATGGGAATCAGATGTATAACATTGGTCAGAAATATCCACAGTACTACTACCCGAATAATTATCAGGGGTATTACAACGGGCAGTATTACTACGATGCTAGGAGCCAGGCTTCAAACATGTCGTATTTGAACAATAACCAGAATTATAAGCAAAAGGGAAGAAACATGCAAGAGGAGGTGAAATGCAGACAGGCAGTCCAGACCAAGATGGGGATGGGGGGAGGGGAGGGTAAACGGTAAAAAGCGAGTGCAAGGCAGACATCAAAGGTAATTAGTAATCTAGCCAGAGGAGAATAGTCTACAGTACTAGGTTGGCTGTAACCCGAGAGCAACATTCACGCTCTTACGAATTGGATTATTAGGTTCAAGATCAGCAATAGAAATCACAGTTGAGCAGTGTGGACAGTGGCCTTTGATGGTATTTGGTGATATTCCCGAGGCAACGTCCATATGGTTCCTAATAAAGTTGATAATACACTCTTGGCAGTATGTCTCACCACAACACGGAGTCAAAACAGCATATCTAAAGAGTCTGGCGCAAATAGGACAGGTCAAGGAGTCTCTAACAAGACTCGTATCTTCTTTTGATTTCCCCATGTGCTTTCCAATGGTATCTTCGACAGTCCTTGTCAGGAATGCGGTACTTGAGAGCTGTTTTGCATCCTTTAATACAGCAAATGTGCCATCCGGAAGACAGTAAACTTCTGAGTACAGTCTGCCTTCCTCATCAAAATTAATGGCCCTTAGAAAACTTCTAGGGATCCCTGTAGCTGGCCTAATTTTTTTCTGAGAGACTCCTTCGTTAACCTTAGGACATACGCGAATGTGGTGTCCTCTCTCACCACACATGTGACAAATATAATCAGCAGGTACATCGGTCGATGCGCCATTCATGGAGTTTTTATAGTTATAGTTAGTCGACGATGGCATAGATCCTAGATTAGTGTTATAGCATTGGCCGGCAGAGTAACTGCTGGGAATTCCAGTATTGGCAGCAGCCGCTCCAGGAATCCCAGGCCTTTTATATGGCTCGGCCCTAAATAAGCTAGTCCCAGGGAAGCTGGAGCTAGCTGAATTGGCTTTTGGATATCCTCTCTGGTTGATTTGTTCCAGCATTTCGCTTCTTTGAGCTGCCGTTTGTTTAAATCTCTCTCCATGCTGTTGCATGACCGATAGAATTGCCGCATCTTCAGACAAATGATTGGAGTCACTTGCTGAGCTCTGGATATTTGAAGTAGAGGTCTGGGTGTCACCCCTACTTTCACTTCTTTTCAGAGGATCTCCACTTGCAGCTGACAAAGCTTGTACGCCTGAGTCCCCCACAATTGGGGGATTTGCTGGTGCGATGGTTGGCGACACAGCACTCGCCCTCTGGACTGGAGCTACCGAGGGCTTGTTCTTGATCTTCGAGTTTGCAGCATCTAAAAGAGGCTTAGCCAGATCCCTGGGAAGCCTGACGACATTTAAATATGTTCCTTCCTTAACAATGTCGTAGTCAGAAAAGTAAACATTTGAAACTCGGCCATTTTTGTCGCTAGGTGAGACCAGAATGTCCATGTCCTCCCCAATATCTAGAATTCCTCTGAGATTTGACCTGATGTGCGAGACTAGCGCTGGAAACTCATGTATGAGGTCCTTGAATTGCTTCTCGCTTTTAAACTTGTAGTGAACCTTACTGCTTGCCATCTTGGATTCACCGAAAGCTCAGGGGGTTCCACAAAAAACAGAGTGACACCTTCTTGGACGTATATATATATGTATATTTATTGAACCCTATGCTTACTGGAAATAAAGCATCTTAAATGTATGGGTGGGTTTTTCAATTCCCAACACATAAGTGGTATCCTTTCCAAACTAGCGCCATTTGCGGCGCCTAATTATTGACAGAATTTGTTCGACATGCAAAATAATAGCACAGGGAGCAGGGAGACTAATGAACATTAGTAGAGTACGATTGCTGTCACATTGGGCTAGTTTGTACATGTTCCTTCCTGGGATGGGTGTGTGTGAGGCCAGGTTTAAAATACTTAGAAAAATTGGCCAAATTTAAAGTCCTAGTAGGTACGCTCCATATTTGGTTAGGGCTACGTTATTTTCTCCGTGGACTGGGCCCTCATTTTCGGGGGCAAGAGGCTTCGGGCATCTGGATGCTGTCTTATATTGCTTAATTGATGGCATGGATGGGGACTTTTTAATTGGATTTTCGTATATTCTAGTAGCTGGTGGGTTGCTTCTGGCTTGTGGGATACTGGAGATGGGAACCTCCAGAAGGTTCTTTTTATGGGTGTTTGGTTTCTCGAGCAGTTCCTCTTCTTTCTTGTGGATTTTGGCTTCGGTCCAAACATTTGGTTTTGGTGAAACAGCAACAGGAGCCAGACTCGGCAGGTTCGAGCTTTGGTTGGATGGAGCATTGGAGTGGTTATAGACAAGCTTAGACCTTGGGACAATAACCGCCTTTTCAATTTCGTTGCTTTTATAATAGTTGATTGGCTCTTTGAGCTGACAGCTCGTCTTAACAGGGATGTCAGATTGAGCGATCTCAAGACGCTCAAAAACACGCTGATTTACTTTTTTTGGAGTTTGTATGTAGCTTTTCAGTGATACTGGGGAACCAAACAACTTATTATTTCTGGAGAGTTCCAGGTACTCCACGCAGTGCTCTTTAGATGTGAATAGGCTTCTCTCGAGCAGATCATTGTTGATTGTGCTAGGCTTTGTATTAAAATAAGAGTAGTAGTCATTGACATCTTGGTAGGTTTCATTAAAATGCTCTTCGCCTCTCAAAATATAATTTTGGAGGCAACATATTCCATCTGAAATCGCATTTACAATGCTTTCCATATCGTTGGTTTGGTAGGTAGGACAGTTCAGAAAAACAAATGCATGGAAATTTTTCAAACCAAAAACAATAATATTGAGGGCTTCTCAATCTTGTATGCAAAATTTCTTTTTTCATTTTCTGGAGACATGGAAAGGTTCATGCAATAAATTGGCGGTAAATAAGTTACCTGCCCAATTTGCATGCAACGTGATCCAGCAGGGCAAACATTTCGGCAGGACAAAAAAAATCCGAATGCAGGAAAACCACTGTCCGAAGGCTCCGTTTAGTGGTGTGTGAGATAGTCACACTGGGTCCACGACGCTGTAGACAAGACGATCTAGCAAATAAACATTAATTATACGGGTACTAGCTATATTCTTGAAGTGTTAATTATAGTGATAGCGCAATAGATACATTATATAGGGCTCTCTGCACTACGTTTTGGGTTGGTGAAGATACATGTAGCTCTTTCCGACTGTAGATTCAATGGTCTGAGAAAAAGTGTGTGTATATGATTGCTGAAAAGCATAATGGGTAAACTAGTATAGAGAAAAGAAGTAGGATTACAGCCATAATTTTGGAAATATTCCATGGGGAGTCAGAGAATAGCTTCAAATATAGAACTGCTGGCAGGAAGTAGCAAACTGTGTTTGAGCAAAATAGACCAACAAATTCATATGTGAGTCCAAGGTCGGAAACAAAGTATGTGACTGTTGTGCAGATGAATAGGAAAACGAATGTAAGGGTTCTGAGTAGGTGGCGATCCTTGGTTGATGAGCCTTCCGCATCTTCTCCGTTCTTAATAATGACGGCAAGGGACTTTCTAAATGAGTGGCAGGAGACTGGGAATGAAAATACTAGCGACGAGACTAGCACGATTTTGGCAATCACAACAGTTAGAGATTGAGTATCAAACATGCTGAGAATATCTGAGGACTTGAGGGTGTTTCCAAACAACATATAGCCAGAGGATCCCATGAGGATGTATATTAAGGTGCAGAATCCAAGAGATATTGCCGAAGAGAAGATAAGTTTGTATAGTGTCTTGTCAGCAAGCTCGTTTGCAACATTCAGGAAATTGTGGTGGCATGTGAAGGAAAACACAAATATTGGGAAAGTCTGGAGCATAAATATCGGTCTTCTGGTCGAAATCACTTCCACTCTTTCCAGCATTGTTGAGACCTCTGGAAGTCCAATTAAGAAGCTGAATATCACGACAGCTGCAACATAAAGCGATGAAAATACGGCTATCCAGTTAATAATGGTAAGTTCCGCAAGAGATGTTGGATAGCTTGCTGGACCGATGATAAAGACCACCACCAGCAGGAGAATCGCGGTTCTCGTGTTGGATTCAGAGAGATATGGCGACAGGAAGCTTCCAAACAGAGTCTGCAGCACGGCAACCACGACCATAAGGTAGGTAATGCACGAGCCAAGCGACATCACCAAGATTGATGTATCAATCAGTGACTTGAGCTTCGGAAACGTCTTCTCTGCTATTGAATAGTAGGTTACTGGCATCATTGTACCTGTAGGGTCCTCATTCAACGAAATCTCAGAAAGAAGAATACATGCAAGAGTCGAAAACATGCCTGATATTAGTGTCAAGACTATCCCCTGCAGGAGACCATTCTTACTATACGCCCATGGTAACCCAAGAATTCCGACCCCCATAGTTGTGTTCACCAATGCAAAAAAAGATGAGGTCATTGACCCTCTCTTATACCTTTTTTCTATGAAGTTCTCCATCCCAATCAGGACCTGCTCTGACAAACGAGAGATGAAGCTCTCCTTTGAGCTCTTCCTAATAGTGGAGCTAGAAAGTAGCGAGTTTTTTTGTTCATATAAGCTTCTCATAAGACCGAGATGTTTTTTCCATACAAATACTGGCTTCTATTATTCTAATAAAAAAGTAGCAACTAATGTCAATTTCTTTATCCTCTTCTTGTTAAGTAATTCCCAAAGAGACGTTACCCGGGCTTTGCTCATCTATCTAAATCCCCGCTTTTAATCCGTCTATTTAGTACCGATCGGCCACTTGGCGCCTCAATTTCCAGATTTGACAGCATACATGACTGGGAGCCAGATAAAAAAAATTAAATCATTCAAGAGTGTACATTGGGACTAAACTACCGAGATCGGGGAGACTAGTTTACGATTAATTTTGTAGCCGTAATAACCCCCTTCTCTACCTACTACTAAACCTCCAAGACTCCTCTAGATCTGAAGGCAATCCGGAGCTGTTCGCGAACATGCTCCACCGCCTCAGACCTTCTTGGGCGAATTCGCCCCCTTTCTGGGTGATTTGTACGTCTCCCGTTTCCTGCATGGCTTTTAGGCTGTTGGTTGGGGTTCCTGGGCTCGACGTTGGCCGGAGTCACAGCTTGGTTGTTTTCTGCAGCTTTCTCGGGATTTTGGTTGAGCCCTGAATGTTTTCGGTTCCTATTAAGGCTTCTTTTAGCACGTTTAGGATTAATTCTGGAGGGCTCCGAGAAATCGTTAGAGACCGAGCTGACCTGTGCGTTTTGGACTGGATTCTGCCTATTGGATGACGAGCTGGCGTTGCTGTTGTTTCTTGGGCAAAACCTCTTCTTCCTTCTAACCTTGATATTGCAGGTTCTGCCATTGTTGAATGGGTTGTTGTGGGCAGCTACCATTGCATCTAGGCCAGAGAGATGGGCGGGCGGCCTGTCTACTTGGTTTGTGCCCGAGTTCACCACTCCCATGGTTGTGTCGACGCTGCTATTATTGTCGTCGCTGAGGGCAATTTTGGAGCTGGAGTCCTTTTCCACTATAGTCTTAAGGAGCTGGGCGTTGATGCTTTGACTGGATGTGGAGTTGGGTATATTGTCGTTTTGGGAGGAGGAATTCTTTTGGGGGAATCTCTTTCTACGCTTGTTTCTCTTTTTTCTTCTTTTTTGCTCCTCCAAGTTTATGTGGGCTATTGTCGTATTAATAACCTGGTCGAGCAGGCCATAGAACTTGTTTGCCGTGGTTTCCTGGGTAGAGGAGGTCTGGGAGGATGAGTTTCTGGGCCCAACACCCAGAGGTTTCTGCTGCTGATCAGCCAGCAATTCCAGGCCCATATGGCCTCCCTCTAGAGGACAGTCTTCAGAAGAGGGGCCGTTGCTCTGATCCGGGATTGAAACCACTCCAGAATACTCGTTAATACAGATTTCGGGCTCCGGCTTGATCTGATCTGCCGGCTGCTCTAGTTGACACATGTTCTTCTCACTGGGAGGCGAGCCCGCAGGAGCAGATGGTCCGCACTCCTGCACTCCAACTAAATCGCCTCCAGTCTTTCTAAGATTTAGAGCCCTTCTCTTGGTCGCAATCAGAATTGCAGTTTCTCTGGAAACACCAAGGTATTCAGCTTCCGCTATCCAACGAAGCAGCTCCTCGTCGAAAACAGGGCCAGTAATGGGGAGCGAGTTGAGAGGAATCGGAGGGACGCCCTCAGGACGGTTCAAGAGACCAACCATCATATTAGATAGAGCTGTTTTGGAACAGCACCAGTATCCGACTCGAATTGCAAGTAAAGGTCAGAGGCACCAAGCAACTGGAAACCATCAAGTATGATTCTATGACTAATGGTGGTTTGTTCGAAATTCAAGTTAATTTTAGACGTGGCAAAAACAAAAGGAAACAGAGAAAAGAAGTGCTATGTAGGACCTTTGGTTGAGTCTTTAGCCAAATAAGCGTGCTTGATAACAGCGATTTCACAAATTTGACAGTAGTTACGTGGTTGGAGACCTGATAACTGAGACGCTAATTGGAGGGGTATTTCTCACTAGAGCTCAAATCTTCTAGTGCAAATAGTGTTCTGATACTCCGAGTAGAAATATTGGATCAATGGCACATACACTACAACTTGGTCAAATCGTACACGTACACTAGCCGTTGCTCGTCTCAAATGACCCTAATATAGAAATAAACGCACTCGCTGAGTTTCTGCGTGGGGTTTCTTTGGTTATATTATTGGGAAGGAGTCCGGGCGCCGTTTATATTTACATCAACATATAAAATATATATATTTCACAGCGTGTTAAGTTACTTCACCACCAGTCTAGTGGCTAGTACTGAGCAATGATGCAAGGACACTCCCGTGGGTGGTTTCCTAGGACAATCCAAGCCCCAGATGGCTATAAACTGTTAGAAACACACTTGTTTCAATCAACTATATTGCCACTCCAAAAAAGTATTAGGACCTTAAGAGTATGTTCATAACAAACCGGCCAGCTGAACGGTTCTACACCAAGGGTGCATCCACTCTCAAACTTCCACTTGGAGAGGGGCAAGCAAAGCAGCTCTATATCCGTACTTGGGCGTCTCCAAACGCCAGTGGATTAATCCTGTAGTCAGAAATTAGAGCAACTATTGCCAACTAGCTATTGCGCCTGGCAACTGTTTTTCTGGTCGAATCCGCAGGCCTCTAGTTTAGGATACATATGCGTGAGCCGCCGGCGCCACCCACCCGCTATATGCCCGCCAAGCGCCTCCACGTGGCGCAGCTGCGTTGTGTAAATAAAACTTATATCCTATTGGTGCAGCTAATTAAACTAGGGTGGTGTCCTGTGTGGTAGACGCCACCCGACGACGTTCGGATCTATCTGCACACTGACTGGGGTGACCCACAGAACAAACGGCTACTCAAACTTTCTTGGGTGAGGAGGAGATGAGCGATTTGCGCGCGCAATCCTTTGTTCAGTATGGGGGTTTGAAGGTCCACCGGATTTGTGGCTGTGTTTGTTCCTGGAGTTATTGCAGTCGCTTTCGGCGTCCAGTTCTTCGTCGTCGCTTATAGAGTTGTTCAGAAAGTCGAAGTCGTTTCTTTCGACGATTAGGTTGTATTCTCTTTTGTTCCTGTTGTAAAAGCCGAGTTTTGAGATGAGATAGCCGGCAGAGTTCATGATTAGTGTATATAGGTTGGTGTGGTAGGTGATTACGAGGAGTGCGATGATTATTATGAGGATGAGGGCGGTCCTTCTGTATAGTTTGTGGTCGGTGGGCTCTTGGTGCGACTCCGGCTCGGAGCTCCGCGTCTGAGGGTCGTCCGTGCCGGTTATGGAGTCTACGGAGTGGCGGACAACCTTGCTGTCAACACGGATGCTGTCCTGAGGGTACTTCCGGTGGGGCTTCTCGTTTAGCGGATTTCCGAGATGCTTGGCCGCTTTCTGGGAGTCCTCCAGGAAGTTTTGGGGTAGGGGACTAGATTCCCGTAATTGCTTACTCTTTGGCTTAAACACGTCAAAGTTCCCATCCCACGCGACGTTTCCCCAGCCGACAGCATTTGCACGATAGCCTGATATCTCTATTAGGAACTTGTTCCTAGTTTCTAGATAAAAGGGAACCCACGGTGCAAGCTTATAAAGCGACATGGAGTTCTTGGGGGACAAGATGCTGGTGTCTATAACAAGGAAGCCACGCCTTGAAAACTGATCAGGGTCTCCGGAGAATATCTTTGTGAACTCGTGGTAATTGTAAGAAACAGAGATGGTGTATCCTGCGTCGAACACTTGCAGCTGGAAGGGGTACACGTGTTCATCGGGGCCGCTTTCCGACTTTCCAATCAGGTAAATGGAGTTAGAGATTCTGTTTGGGGCCTTTCTGTCCTTTAGAGGCATGGACAGCCGAATAGTTAGGTGGAGATTCTGGCCAGCAATAATTGGAACGGAGGGGTCTGGGGTGATCGACACAATGAGTGGGTGGTTCTTGGAGATTTCATTATTAATGGGGACTAGAGAGATGCCCAACATGATCGGGACGTCCCTGCGGTTGAAGGGGGGGAGGTTCTTAATGGAGCACTCCAGCAGGTGCTTTTGGGGCGTGAGGACGGTTGTGATCCTCTCCATGGCATATAGGGGCGTGGACAGATTCCCGATAAAGTGAAGGGAGCTGGACTTAACCAGAGTGATTTCGGGGGAATCTTGGTCATCTTCCTCGTGCTGGGGCTCGCCTGGCTCCGAGAAGAGAGTCAGCTTGGAGGAAACAAATACCGGGTTGTAGTATAGGTCCGCAATGAGCAGGGCCTGGCCAGGAGCAATCATCTTAAGATCCAGCAGAATGTCCGTCTCAAATTCGTCCGAGTTCAGGGAAACTATTGAGGTGGACGGGGGGATGTGTATATACTGAGGGATGCTTTTGGCCGAGAGAGCTCTGTCAAGCTTGGATTGTATTGAGCTGAACCACGTGTCAGCTGGAGTGCTATATGGAGACGGACTTAAAAATTGGATATATTTGCTCTCTGGGGAAATTATGTGGATTATAATGTCGAATGCGATGCAGGGGATCCTGTTGTTCAGGGAGTCCAGCTTGTGCGTGAACGTCAGCCAGAATGGGATGTTAAGGGACCCGGGGTGCTCTGCTCCTATGGTCTCTGAGTCTATTCTGAATACCTTTTCAATGGAGTTCAGAAGCGAGTCCACGTTGGTGTAGATGTGGTTGATTGGACTGGAGTTGATTTTCGTGAAGAGCACCTCGAGCATATTCGGGGATTCCGAAATGTCAAAGTTGACCGGGCTCAGCGAGAGCCTCAGGAATGTGGGGAACAGCTTCTTGTTCAGCTCCAGGAAGACCTTCTTCCTGCCATTGTGGATGTCCGTGAGAGTTATCCTAGACCTGAAAACAAACATTGGTCTGTTGGTGTCCAGTGGACCTCCGAATACAGTGCTCCCTCCTTGAATGCTCGTCAGATCCAGTGGTAGTGGGACTCCGTTGGGGATGTGGCACTTTGAGTTCGTGTTGGACTGAGAAAGGCCCTTGTTTTTGCTGGTGCCCAGATCCACCGAGTGGTCAATCACGCCGGAGGAGTTCAGGGCAGTCTCTGAGCCATCTATCGGGGAGATCTCGACGAAGATGGAGAACAACAGCATCTCACGCTCCTCGTAGTCAGAGAAGGAGTTCAACGACTCAATTCTTAGTATGTACTCGCCCTTGGTAAGCTCCACCTCTAAGTAGCTCTGCGATCCCCTCTGCTCAGCGACCCAAAATCCCTCGGGGACGATGATTCCAATCCTATAAAACGAGTAAAGGAAGTCGGAGTGGGTCTGCAGGTACACCACGGAGGACGAGGCAACGTTGAGCTTCAGATCATGGATACCGTTCGAAAAGGTGGTCAGCTTGCTTCTTGACATAATCTGACCCTGGCAAATATTGATTACCCCAGAGTTGAAATACGGGCTGTTTTCCTCATTCAGACTAATGTTAAAGCTCTCCAGGTAATAGTGGCACTTTCGTTTTGGGTCAAACATATCCTCCCTGCTCATTCTTGGCTGGCCCTCCTCCGCAGAGTCCCTGCTTCCCCGAATTCGCCCAGCTCCAACCACTCCGGCGCCTCGGTGGCCTCCCGGTGCGTCTATGCTGCTCTTGGAGAGAAGCAAGTTCTCCCTGAAGAAGTTCTCGTACTCCACAGGGTTAAACTTGATGAGTCCAAATGTTACCAAGTATGGCATGTTGTTTGGGGATGGGGAGAACTGAATCTCGTACTCTCCAGACGGAAGGATGACCAGCGTATCTCCGTATTTTCCAGACCTAAACACTGGATGGTTTTTCAGCTCCTTGTCACCCTCTCTGGTCTTTAAGATGGTCACATAAAACTCGTAGCCTGATATAAGAGTTGGCTCCGACAGGATTCTGAGAATGTGGGTCTCGCCACTGGGAACCCGCATTCTGGTCAGCTTGGATTCCTTCAGGTTGAACATGATCGTGCTGACAAACCCTCTGTTGGATTCAGACAAGAATCTTATCCTGTTCAGCGAGTCGGGCAGATCCTGGAAGGGAAGTATATCCGGGATACTGATCAGTTCTTGTCTTAGGGAGAAGAGTCTATTCTTGAGCGTGGGCTTTAGAGAGCCACTTACTCTCAGGAGCGCCGACCTTCCCATGGTCAGCTTGCTGAATTGGCTCTTGGACTGGATCAAAAGCTTATAGCTTCCCTCCTTGATGCTCGGGAAGGAGTACTCTATTTTGTTTCCTGACTGTAGGGCACTGGCGTATCTGACGAAGTTATGCCTGGCCGTCTTCTCCGAGTCTGACCCTGAGCTTTCTACCAGCCGGACCGTGATTGGCGTCCAGGCCGGGTAAATTTCGAGGGAGAGGCTCAGACTGACGTCCTCCAGCTCTGAGCTTAGGGGAATTGATATATGCATAAAGGGCGAGAACCAAAACGCCATTTCTCTGACTTCAAATATGTCGCCTCTGTTGACCAGGATGTGGTTGTGGCTATTCAGACTTTGGCCGGGGGAGCCAGTGCTTTTAGACAGATGGAGATTCAGCGAGCCTTCCGGAAACATCTTTCCCAGATAGTCCTGGGAGATGGAGAAAATCTCGGTATGGCTCCATTCGGAGGAGTCCTTGAGTCTTTTTTTCCTGTTTCCCGTAACGTATTCGTAAAGGTCAGGGAGGATGAGCGGAGGAAACACGGGCAGATCCTCAATGGAGACGACCGACAAGTGCAGACGGAATGTGGGACAGCCACCTTCCTCCAGCTTCTCGTCAACCGCCTCCTCTATAAGGTCAAACTCAAGTATCAGCTTGTGGGTTCCTTTGCTGAACTCCGAGAAGAAGTGGTTTGGGTCATTCGGCCCGATCTTAGCGGGGCTCTTGTTTTTGGAGTGAACTATTATCATTCCCGGGTAGTTTGTAATGGAGGCCTTCAGGACACTGGAGTGGGAGAGACGGATCGTGATGATGTGAGAGACGGAGGCTTCTTTGATTAGGCTCTCCGACTCTAGAGCCTTGGATGTGTCAATCTCGTATTCCTCCAGTGGAACAAAAAATGTTCCATCCAGTATGTATTCCTCGCCCTTGGTGTACTGTGTTAGGTCCAGCTCTTGTGGGGGTGCCATCTTGGAGACCTGGCACTTAATGAACTGGCTGTCATAGGTGTTAGCAATCTCAGTATTGCTGTTGGGGGACTCGTACTGGCTCTTGGCTGGTCGCGAGTCAGGGGACCCCAGTTTGGGCGGAAGCTGCACGAGGGAAATCTTGTGATCAAACTTGATGCAGCTAACTTCGTAGATGTCGGAGTATTCCGGGAGTGTGGCGAAGAGCTGGAGCTGGTAGGTTCCTGCAACTAGCGGGCCGACGGAGGCAAAGAATTGGTGAAGAGTGTGCGGAGTCAGGGTCAGCCAGATCTTGTTCTTGTAAAGGACGTTGATGAACACCAGAGCGTGGGGGTGCTCCGGGATCTGGAGCCTGATGGACAAATACGTGGGGGACAGGTCCTTAACGCGAAATTCTTGAGTGTGTATTTGGGGGATCCCTGATGAGATGGAGCTCGTGGAGATTGCAGACATATCCGGGACGATGTAGCTCTTTTCTAGCGTAGGGTTCGCATCAGAAGAGACGTTCAGGCTGAATCTGCGGATGTTTATTGGGCTGATGCACTCACTGGCCTTGGATGAAATGGGGAACACTTCAATTTGGAGGTGGAACGGGGTGCAAAGCGAGACTGAGTTCTGTGAATCACTGATCTTATAGCTATGGATGTGCAGGTAGTAGTCGTTTGGCTGGCTGATTTTACAGTATATGAGGCTCATCTCCTTAGAGGTGACTCCGATACGGTTTAAGTTCCGCGACGTACAGAACGTGGGGCTGGTGGCGTGGTCGTCACTTTCCTCCGAGTCCAAGATCTCGTCAAAGAAGAACTCCAGATCTTCGTCTTGCTCAGAGATTTCTGGGGATCTTGACAGAGATACCCCAATGTCCGAGTGGTCGTGGTAGGATAGCAGGTAAAATATGCTGGGCTTGGAGATCTTGATGTGGATGACATGATTGGTGTGGGACGTTAGAGACTCGAACGGGCCTTGGATGTTGAATTTCGGGCCGAATAGGAGGTGGCCTGCGGGTATTGCGCCGGGCTTCCTCAGGTTCTTGACGTCTTCGGAGGCCAGTCCATCTTGCACGATCTTGACTGGGAGCTTGGGGAGACTGCAGACATTTTGGTTGGAGAGGATCTCGTCCGAGAGCTTCTCCGTGTTAGTTTGGAACGAGATCGAGATCTTGAGGTCGAATTGGACGAACTGAGGAGCACTCTCCATCCAGGGAGCCACAATGACGAGACGAAAGGATTTTTGTGAGATGCTTTCCTTAAATAGCTGACCGTTATAAATGGGGGTGCCGAAAAAGACCCGGCTGTGGAGATCTTTACTCAATTGATGGGTTTCCAGCTCACGATGGGCTTGGTGGACTCCCAAAGGCTCGATAATCAGCTGGAGCGGCATTCTGGGGAACTTGAAGCCGAGCTCAACGTACAATTGAAGCAGCTTTTCTTCCTTGGATTTGGATGAGGGGATGATGAAGAGCTTGGACCACAGAATGGTCGCCTTGTATAGCCTGCTCGAGTAGTTCACGCCCTGGGGAATTGTCCTTACAACAAAAGAGTCGCCCACTTGATTACTATACTCGTATTTCTCGTCGGAGCTCATGTTGATCATGGGCTTCTTAAAGGGGTCATTCAGGGTCAGGGAGCTCATTGACTCAATAATGCTGGGTGTAGTCAGGCCGAATTCAAAATTGATCGGGGAGCAATATGGACTGTCAACTTTCTCCAGGGCATCCTCATTCTTGACAAAGTTTGACCCGATGACAAGCAGATACTGGGAGGGCTCGAGAGAGGCCCTGAGAAAAAGCCGGGTATTGTTCCCTGCAACTCCCCATGTCAGAGTTCCCTCAGCAACCACGTCCTCATTGTCCGCTTTAAGGATTTGTAGATAGGAAAAATCCAGGTCGCTGTCAAAAGACCGCTCTATGGAAACGGAAACCAGACTCGAGTACCTGACATTTAGCAGGATTTTGTTCTCTGGCTCGTGGCGGACCCCTCTGATCTCTGAATGGTACAATTCATGATTTCCATACCCAAGGCAGTCGATGAACTCCGGGATCAATTGGTATTTGCAGTTTAAGGTTGATCTTGAGACAGTTGTCTCAGACAATCGAATAGCAAGCAGAGCACATATAACCGCACGAATCAACAGTTTCTTAAGATTTCTCATTCACACATAATACAACAGCGTTTCTGAGAAAATCCTAAATCTTCAATTTGCTTTGATTGGATGCGACTTTATTTAATCCCCAGGTAATATAATAAGCACAAAGTTGCCGCCCTTTGCCAATTTCCCTAGCAAATATTTTAGCCGGTACAGGCAAATAGGCGCCAAAATGCGGTTGGACTATAATTTGGAGTAAAATAGTAGTTAAATGCTAGTAAAAAGCTAGAGTTGGTAGTTAAATAGGTACTAATTAGAGAATATATTGGTATAGTTAAAAATTAATAGTAGAAAAATGGGGGGAGGGAGTGGAGGGTAAAAAGTGAAATTAACTCTTGACGGGCCACTAGTGCAGAATAATTTAAGATAGTTGGGGAAATAAATAAATACCCAAATTTGAGAAGAAAATATTGAATTATTTAGGGAGTACTTAAGGGTGTATATATATTAATCATGTTTTTCTCTTCAATGCCATTCGATATGGGCGGAGGATTTGACGGAAGGATGGGTGGTAGGATGTCTCGTGAGGTTGACAACAAGAAGTTATATGAGATTCTGGAGGTCAGCCAGGAGGCAACCTTGAGCGAGATTAAGAAGGCGTACCGTCGTCTTGCTATTAAGCATCACCCTGATAAGGGTGGAGACCAAGAGAAGTTTAAAGAGGTCAGCAGAGCTTACGAAGTGTTAAGTGACCCGGAGAAGAGGAAGATTTACGATGAGTATGGTGAGGAGGGGCTGGACGGAAGCGGAGGCGGAGCGGACCCTGTTGATTTGTTCGACGTGATTTTCGGAGGCGGAAGACGCTCCGGGAGCAGAGGCGGTGGTAAGAGACGGGGCGAGGATTTGGTCACTCACCTCAAGGTCACCTTGGAGCAGATTTATAATGGAGCAGTCAGGAAGATGGCAATAAACAAGGACACTATTTGTGCGGATTGCGAGGGTGTTGGTGGTCCAAAGGATGCCATTCAGTACTGTGATCTTTGCCAAGGCCAGGGTATCAGAGTTCAGATTAGACAGATTGGGCCAATGGTTCAGCAGACTCAGTCTCCTTGCAATCCGTGTAAGGGGACAGGGAAGACCATGCCAGTTACAAAGCAGTGCAAGAAGTGTAGTGGTAGTGGGTCCGTGAAAGAGCGAAAGGTCCTGGAGGTCAACATTGACAAGGGTGTTCCAAACCACCACAAGGTTACTTTCCATGGAGAGGCCGACGAGAAGCAGGGCGAGATTCCCGGAGACGTCGTTTTCGTTTTGGACGAGCAGGAGCACTCTGTCTTCAAGAGAAGAGGCGGTGATTTGTTCATTGAAAAGGATATTACTCTGGTGGAAGCACTGACTGGCTACAAATTTATCATTACCCACTTGGACGGTAGGAAACTTCTTGTCAAGTCCAATCCCGGAGATATTACAAAGCCTGGAGACATCAAGTGCGTGAACAATGAGGGTATGCCAACCCACAAGAATCCTTTTGTTAAGGGGCATTTGTTTGTAATTATCAATGTTGTTTTCCCAGATAAGCTGGACAACAATGCTCAAGATGTCGTCAAAACCATACTTCCAGCCCCACCAGCATTGAATGTGGATGAGGATGATCCATCAATTGAGATTCATTATACAAGCAACACCAAGCCATCTGAGGTCAAGGACCGTATCCAAAAGGAGGCGTATCACGAGGACGATGAGGATGGCCACCCAGGGGGTGCAGAGAGAGTGTCTTGCCGTCAACAGTAGATTGACACACGCAAGTAGAGTGTACCAGTAGGTTTCTCTGATATTGGTTATTAATACTTGTTATTTAATATTTGACATGTATCACTTAGTGGTTTAGAAAAGCTTGGAAGATCTTTGCTTTTACCATGTTACCTTATCACCTAGACCTTAATTTTAGGATACAATTGCTTTCACCAATCTTTGTCTATATTGTCTTGTTCAGCTCCCCTGTCCCCTTGTATATATATTTTTTTTTGCTCTTTGTTTTATAGCCGCATGCATGACAACGGTACTGGCGCCAAAGTTGTGAAATGCCCTACATGGGCGCCAAAAAATTTCTAGATAATTTATATGGAGTTAGATCAATCTTAAGAAGGGCAAGCAAAAAATAAAAGGTGGTGGGAGAGAAATTACTGTCCACTGGATCTATCGGCCATTTTTTAAAGGGATATACACGCAGTTTGGTGTACACTGCTCGCAGATTTGATAGGTTGGTAGTCTTTTGTAAGCACGTAGATTTATGGAAAGGTATGCACCGATAAAGGAGTGGGAGAAAGAGTCATTTGGTGCCTCCGGCTCAAATAAAAACAATGCAGCGAAGCAGACAAAGGTTATGGATAATAAGAGATACAGTAGAGTAGAGAATGACTGCGATTTTGAGTCTGGACTAAACAATTGGACACGAGATGATAGTTTTGCAAGGCCAGCGAATGCAGATGGTAACATCAACATTCTAGAGAGTGCAGTTTCTCAGCTAAAGTCCGTCGGATATGGAATCCAGTCTGAAATAAATTTACACCTGGATATGCTGAATGATATGAGTTTGAGTATGGATTCCACAAGTAGGCGAATTTCGATTTCTCAAAAGATTCTGAACAGACTGGTGGATATGGCGAGTACAACGACACTGACTGTTATTGCATTTCTATTATTCGTATTGCTCATTTTGCAATGGGTTATATAGTGACTATGCATTCAGGTGCTTCAATGTAGTGGGGGTAGCACTGGCTCTCTAAATGAGGTTACATCAGTGGCCGTTCCATGATATCTTTTTTCAAGCTGACTCGGGTTGATCCACTTCAGGAACTCAGACTTGTAGTCTGACGTACATAGCACAATCTTATCTCTGGTCGATTGAGGCAAAACAAGACTGATCGCTTGCCATAGCCCCCAGAAAATGATGGGAGCATTAATAAATGACATTTGAGCGAGGTATCCTCTGTAGTTCCTTTGTAGGTTTGCTGCAATATCTTTGAGGAGTGAAATTGGAGCATTGTAAAATGTGACATCCTGAAGGTCCATGATAACTCTCCATTGCTCAACTCGGTTCCATGCGAGCATATTAGTGATCACAAACTCGAACCAGTAATATACTACATGAATTATATTGTCAGGCTCCTCTCCGTCCAAGAAAGCTTTCGCTCTGAAGACAATTATAGGTCTTAATAATTTGTCTCTTCCATGTATGTAACAGTATCCCTTTCTCAGTAGCTTCTCCAATTTGTCCTTGTCCTCAATCATTCTGAAGTTCTGTCGCCACCTGACATGGCGTTTAATATCATCCCATGCCTTCACAAAGTCGTACTCGTTGCCTTGTAAATACCTTAAAAGGAGGTGATTGTCACAAAAAGCCGTATTCTTTAGCGAGACATGTCTGGATTTCAGATATGCATGCATCTCCTTAATCTTCCCCTCTTCAAAGTCGTCCAATGGGAGGTCCCCGAAAATATATCTCATTCCACTCTCCCCATAACCATGCCTAATAGCATCTTGCGGAGGATTAAATGTGACGACCTCTAACGGCCTGTATTTTGTCACTGTGGTGTCCTTTTCTCTCCCATTTCTATATTTAGAGAGACGGTCTTCTTTCATTGTATGTCCATGGTGAGTTGGACTCGTAGAGTGGGAGTTTGGCTGATTTGAGGATGGGGAGCCTGTCATTCTCGATCTATTTTAAGCGTCTTCTTTTCTGGGGTCCTGGTGGTACTCTCGGTCTCCTTTCCGTGGCTTCTATTCTATTATAGCAAGTCACACTAATGCCTGCTTAACTTCATCCAGCTCAAATTAATTAAATGTTATTGAGTATAATTTGTATTTTTTTTGGGAACGATTGGCCCAAATTTTGTGAGGCTTTTGGCGGCAAAAACATGCAAATCATGTAGGTACAAATCCATTTATTTCAAAAACTATAATATTGGCTGTTAATGGCCAGTAGAGTGCGAGAATTAAAGACATAATATTCACATATAGACTGTTGGAAGTATAATATAGGGCTAGCTTTTAAATTTCGTTGAGGTATGGCAGTAACCTAGGCTACCAGCAGTGACTTCATAATACACTCCACAAACTCCTCATTATCTGCGCCCGGGAGGTGGGAGTTTGTATGGAGAGACGGGTATGAAGCCATAAAGTTTTCTAGTTTTGGAATTGGGACATATCTGATCTTCCTCCCCTTTGATGCTCTGCGGTCAACGTTGTTGGTCGTTTTTTTGCCTTTATGAAGCAGGGAAGAGGATACGGAATTTAGATTGGAGTCATTTATTGTCTTGGACGATATAATTTCCTTGAGTAGTGAGACAAATGAGTCCGAATCATCATAGATATCCTTGCTGATTTCATGTATCAAAATAGGATCCACCTTTTCTCTCAGAAAATCTATTCCTATAATGTCCAGAGAATTAGCATTAGGGCGTGACTTATTAAGGACGTGCTCCTTGTTTAGCAGGGTCTGCTGAATCTGAGCTCTTAGTGGCTGGTTCAGCACCTTGAAGTCTTTTCGAATCTAAAGATAACAAGTTAATGGGAGGTTCATAAACGGTTTGGTTTGCTTGGAGTGTAGTAGCGGTGTAACACCATTTAGAAACATTGGATTCTATTGGCTGACATTACCTCTACCATTGCAATTCGTGAAAACCACGAATCATTTTGCTGGATGACCCAACAAAAAGGTGTTTGGTATATCCAAGACTGCTCTTCCAAACCATTCGGAGCTCTTGATGTAAAGCTATGGCGGATCAAAATGAGTCGTGATCCGGTTTGACCACAAGTCATGTTAATTCGCTATAACTTTTCATCAGTAGGTGCTGATTTGGCAATTATAGCGCAGCCCTGGACGACCCAGAGTTGGCCATTCTACGAAGCCACTTCATGTTTCTGTAGTGATCTCAGGGGATTCTCCAAGTAATCATAAGTAGCTATCTCATCTAACTTACCTCAATTTGTGTATTTTTTTTCCATTCGTCGGAGACGTCTATAGACCACTCAAAAGCATTGTCAGGCAGTTGGGTGTACTTGTCCCAGAAATCTAGCTCGGCTTTGATTCTTTTGTTGGAGGACTTAGAGCTCATTTGTCCAAAGACTCCAGATTTGGCCGTATCGTCATTAATATGAGATTTAAGCCTTTTATTGCAACGGTTTAGGTGGGTCTGTATTTCATGACTCATCATTGTTAATTCAAGAATGTCCTTTCTGATATCGTCCAGCTGGCTCCTGGCCTCTTGATCCAAGAATGGGAGCAAACCTGTAGGAGGGAGCTTATTCGCGGACTTCAACACGTTTTGGGCAAAAATACGTATAGCCAGTAGTTCGGACCAAATCTTACGCTGATTTTTCACACTTTCGCCTTTCTCCTGCTCAGATAGCATCTTATCCTTAATCTTTATGTTGTCAACAATAGAAAAGTTGGCCTCCATTTCCTTGTACCTGTCAACCTTTTTAGATATAGAGTCAGGGAGTTGAATGCTGCCACTATTAAAGTCCGGGAGGTCCTCGTTATAACCGTCAAATCCAGAAATGTCATTGATGCTGTACTCGTGGAGCTCCTCCCCAAATTTAGAGCTCTGATTAACGCTGGAGGATTCTCTATATCGCTGCTTTTTAAACTCCGAGGATGATACCTTCTCCCCGACGTATCTGTCTGGTAAGTCGAAGTCGGCTCTAAATCTCAGCCTTCCATTGCTATTGCCAAACTCACTAATGTCTGGGGTTTCCTCTGATTCTATATCCGAGGCACTCTGGTTCCTCCCATCGTAAAATTCATCATCGAAAAAGTCCATTTTTATCAGACTATCTGAAAGCTGTCGGAGGGAGAAGTCGAACCTGCTTATACCTGCTTATGAGTCTCCAGAGTGACTACAAACTAGAGTTTGGTGTCACAGCCTTCCGAACAGACAAAGTAAATTTTGATAATTGGAGCTTCCTTTCAAAAGTTAATTTCTGACTTTATTTGGAGCGGACGGTGAAATAAATTATAGATAATTAGGTGCCAGGTGGGCGCCAAAATTCTGCTGGACACTTTGGGGGAAAAAATACTGAAAGCCTTGACTGGACAAAACAGCTCTACCACAGAACACAGTAGAGATGTGTCTTGAGCCTCCCTCTAACGACTACATGGTGATATCTAATTTTCCGATTTTTTAAGTCATTCAGCAGCTCCATGTAATTCAGAATTGGCGCCAAATGTGGGAGAAGAGTAAAATAAGAGAGGTTGGTGTGGATAATGTAGAAATAGTGCAATACTGGTGCGAACTTGGATAGTGAGGCTTGTATTTCGTCTAGATGGAGATAGATTTTCATCCTCTGTATTCGAGGACAGCTGGTAGCTGGTCTTTGCTGCAGCTGGAGCCGGGGTGCGAGGAGAGCCTGAGAAGTGGAGGGCAGCTTTGGCTAAAGGGGACGAAGGATAGGGAGGATATGCAAGAGGTCCCGACCGTTGTTTGTACGGAGAGCGAGACCTTCCGTATACGGCGTGAGAAGAGCAGCAACATGTCGTACTTGGCTCTAAAGTTGGAGCCTAGCGGGGATAGCAAGCAAAATGACGAGAACGCTTCTCGTGATGAAAACGGCGGATTAGGCCGGCTTTCTGTTATTGGGGTGTCTAACAGTGTTATGGTAATGACAAGAACACCTCCTGTGATGAGTAATCTTGAGGACTACATGGCGAGTCACAGAGGCTTGACTAATAATTCAAATTCGGAGATGACTTTTAAAAAGCTGTTTAGCATGTCTCAAATAAGCCTATTGGAATTGTATAGCTATCTATTTGACTACAACAGTATGGTGTATTGTGATGTTGAAGGGTGCTGGTATTCAATTAATAACGATGTTTTATTGTTTTTGTTGAGCTCGATCCTACAAAAGGGGATGTCTTTAAATATTTCCTTCAAGGATCTGAGAATTAGGGATGTTAAGAGCCTGCTCAGAGAGCATTTATTTGAATTGGAGGCTGAGGGGGCGTCGTCGACTAATACAGTCTGCTATAATACTTTAAAGCATGCATTGAGCTTTGATCTGGCTCTGGTCCAGTTAATTAAGCATCTAGTAAACGTGCCCACAAACAACGATTTAGCAAGTGTGATTTTGGTGGACTTCGACAAGTGTAACATCAGACGACTGTTGGACTCCCCCAGAATACAGGATAGTGTGGGTCTAAGGAACATAGATGATGTCAAGGTTGATTTATCGTATAAGAGAATACAAGGGATTCTCGCCTTATCAATTCTAAGAAAACACCAGGTTTTGAAGGTAAGCGAGTACGTTGAGGAGCTGCAGAGCTCCATTTCTGACTACATCCCTCTAGAGCTGAGCGAGCTGGAGTTCAAGTCGGCGGGTCCAGGCGTAGACTCGGATCCGGACTGCGAATGCACTGCAACGCCTACAGACTTGTATTTCGGGTTCCCTTTGATGGAGAACCATCCCGACAACATCGGAGTAAGGTTTGACATAATCGCAGGACACGCCTACTACAATCATGACGATGACACTATCATATACCTACCAAGCTCCGCACTCCCCGTCGACCCACGCAGCAGACTCTCCAACTTGTTCAGTAAAAAGAAATATTGGCATATCTCGGAATTGGACGCCTACATTTCTCCGGTTCTACAGCAGAATATCAAACTCGGTGCATTTTGCCTCAAAAACTGCTATGTATGCGAACGGAGAATTTTTGACCGAAACTTTAAGCTATTTTATAATAAAAATCTTCCTATCATGCAGTAGACACGACGGCATTGCATGGGCGGGGCGGCGATACCAGTGTAATTGGCATGATAGTAGAGTTTGATTAATAAGTTTATAGTAGAGTATTGATGCCTTTAGTCAGCAACAAGTGATTTCAGAGTTGAAGATTGACAGGTTTTAGCAGCAAGAAGACAGAGTTTGGTTGTTTTCATAAAGCCATCGTTTGGAAGCCAGAACGGAATCACTCTAGTATTTTTATTACAAAGGGCATAGCATTTTCCTTTGTTGGTTAGTAGTGTTTTCCCACTAATTTGTTTTCATTATTGCTTTTTCATAGCTGGATTTCCCAAGGGGCCCGGACGCATAATGAAGAGAAGCATGAAGCTGATACTTTTATTTGTCTTGTTTTTGATACAGATTTCTTTTATTGATATTGGGTATGGTTTTAATGTGGAGAGTTCTGTGCAAGTTAAGAGTACCCACGATAATTTGAAGACCTCAACCAAGGATTCGCTTAAGGCTATGGAGCCTCCGTCCCCTAGCATAAGTATACCTCTGGACGGGAATGCCACGGATGCAAGCGTGTTGAATGCACTGGCAGCTGTCCTGCCATTAAAGGCTGCTTCTAATGTGGTAACGGAGGAGAAGAACAAGGGGGCGTCCGACCTATCATATTTTGAGCCCAAAGTGCTCTACACGACGATTCCCGTGATCGTCGTATGCATGGTTGGGATTGCAGTGCTGGCCGAGCTCTTCGGTGACGGGCTGGAGTCTGGAAAGTAAGTTTTAATGAAAATGACATCTAAACAAACTATAACCTTTTGTTCATCAATTTTAGGAGGAGATTATCGATGGTACCTGAATCTGTCAAAAGAAGGGGGAGAGCGTCCATCTAGAAAGATAGATGAGTTGCTTGATAGAAGCTCTTTACTTTTTCTGACCTGTACTATAATAATTTCTAGAATAAAGTTTTAAGACTATTGCGTGATAAATTCTCTAATGGACTTCTTCAATGTTGCGTACACTTCTTTCCCCTCTAGAATATCTCCGTAGGGTGAGCACTGGAAGTAGCCTAGACACGCTTGGATATTTCGAGTGTGGTGGCTTTTAAGCTTCTCGACCAAATCGAACATTTTACCTTGAATCTTGATGTCTGATTCGATGCAGTCTTTCCATTCGTCAAGGAAGTCCAGCACAATGTCAACCGAGACCCCGGATATTGGGCTCCCGTTAATACCTGAATAAACATTTTCACTGTGAGTTTCAGAAAACTTTGAGAGCTGATTGTGTATCTCGCTAATTCCATCCAGAATTTGGTGAATGGCCTGCATCTTTTCTTTCGCAGTGTTTTTCAAGTCACAGAGTTTTCTCTGAATGACTTCGTTACTTATAGAAATATAGTTTTCATTTAGACTAAACATATTCAGGCCCAGGCATGACTTTTGACTTATATATGCGGACTCTATTTTCAAAGCGGAGTATTTTTGCACCGACTTTTGGAGCTCAGCTCTTCGCTTGGACCAGACCTCGATTAGTCTCAGAAGATCAATCATGGGACTGTATAGGATTTTCCTAGCATCACGGTCCATTGGGTGCATCTAGAATCAATCCATCTTAGGTGATTTGTCTCAATTTGTAATCAAAAAACAACTCCTAAGTAATGCTGGGGGTTCAGAAAAAAAGATGGCGCCAAAAATGAGGATAAATAGAATAATTGCTCAAGGGCTGTTTTTGAACCTTAGGGAGATATTTTTCTTTTAAGTGAGGAAACAGCAAAGGTACAGTAAAAGTTTTGCAGGGTTAGAAACAGGAGGTTCTTTTTTTGGGTCCTAAGATGCATCAGACTGGAGCACGGGGAGTGGGCAGTTCTGGAATAACTTCTGTTCAATGCTTAAGTAGGATTCTAAGGGAGTACAGAGAGATACAAAAGGAGCCGAGTTCATATTGGTGTGCATTTCCGATCAGCATGGATGAGCCGTATGAATGGCACTTCACCATTAGAGGACCAGCAGGGACCGAGTTTGAGGGCGGAATGTATCATGGAAGAATATTACTACCGCATTCATATCCATTTTCACCTCCATCTCTGATGATGTTAACAGGGAACGGACGTTTCGAGGTTGGGAAGAAGGTTTGTCTAAGCGCTAGCAACTATCACCCAGAGCTTTGGCAGCCTGCCTGGGGGATCAGAACAATGCTGGATGCTCTTCATGCCTTCTTTCCAACTCCGGGAGAGGGCGCAATACATTCTTTAGATTGGAGTCCTGAAATTAGGAAAAAGCTAGCTAAGGAAAGCGTGAGTTGGCGCTGCAACATTTGCCAGGAGACCAACTTAGATATGATCTCCCGTCTTTCTCCTGAAAAGCAAGACACAGCATCTGAAGATTCCAAAGCTCACAGTGAAAATCCTTTAATTCAGCACATTAACAAGTGCATTAGCGAATCAAAAACTACAGGAAAAGATGAGCACAGGGACGGGGATGCTTGGAGAGAGCCGGACAAGTCTGCCGTATCTGGCAGCAACGAGACCAGCCAGAACTCCGCCACAAGCGAGTCCGAAAATCTTGGCCTCACCAGGACCCGACATGACCAATCACAGAGTGGGGCCTCACCCGGGCCTCCGCAGAGCTCTCAGGGGGAGGGCGCCAGGGTCAATGGGATTCCCCAAAACAGACTCCCTCCAAGAATCTCCCAACAAAGTATTGCCTGGAGTCTCTTTCTAGTTAAAAGGCCCTCCAATATTCTTGAGGGCGTGGCAACCTTGATTGATTTGCTCATTGGCCTACTGCTTCTCACTATATTCTTACTTTCTATTCGACTCCTCTCAACCTTCATCATATAGAAAAACATACATTATAATTTTTTTAGTCCCTTTTTCTTTTTAACCCACTCATACCCACTTTGCATGCATGCGCGCGCCTATTTAGCAGATTTGGAAGGACAGATGAAATACAGGAAAGCCAGGTACGAGAGGATCCAAGGGCGAGATCCGGAAATTCTGTATCTCGCTTTCCTATTCATTCTAGAGTGTCCTTCCCGTTTGTGCCATTGATTCTCAGGGTGGCTCTGTTGGCGCCGCCAGCGAGGTAAATCTTGTAAATCAAGCAGATTGTTTCTGGTTGTGGACAAAGAATCTTTTGAGATGTCGGAGGAGGACTATGAGAGGACTCTGCAGCTTTTTTCTGAGTTTTTTGGCGTCACATATTCGGAGAGTGAGGAGCTCAAGAGGTCCAACAAGGATTTAGAGACGCTCCAGTGTGTGGTTATTCCCACTCTATACAAAACATTCAAGAGGATAACCGCGACATATGGAGAGCTTACGGAGCTATGTATGACCTCAGAAAAAAGCAGAAAGATCTCCCAGAAGAGGGAGGAGATGTCGGCTCTGTACAAGCAAAACTTCAGGTATTTGGTGTTTGCAACCAGGCTCTTTCTACTCTACGTTCAGGAAATCGGCAATGATGTGGCCAGGGGGACTGAGCCTGGAGAGTATTCCCTCTCGAGTCTCCCAGTTAAGGTTATTCACGAGCTCTTGGGCTCTCCTGGCACAAAGGAGTGCGTCGTGTTCTTGATGGATTTGGCCCTGTTGCAGGGTAATCGGCTCTTGGCTGACCAGCTATTTGATTATTTGGTCGGATTCCCAAACAGCGTTCAGAATGAATGCTATTTTGCAAGAAGGAGGCTGTCGGAGTTCTTTGGCCACTCTTTCAGCCACCAGCTCTTGCCAATAACCAATAACTTTGATTGCTCCAGGTATTTTCCTGGGCTCTCAGAAAAGGAGACATCCATTGCACTCATTCTCTTCAAAGTCAAAAACCTGATGAGGAACCTTTGGAACGTCGCGAAGAGCTATCTCGATTTGATGAAGTGGTGGAGAGAAAACTATTTGGAGATTCTAAGCTCCGTCCAGACTCTCCAGGTTTCGGAGCTCTACGATCAGCTGGAGAATACCAGACTCGAGGACCTGCCTCTCTCTGCCTTCTTCGAGTCGAGCGAGCACTGGCAGGTCTCAACTCTTTGTGGAATGACCGGGTACGTCTTGTACATAACATATCAGTCCATTTTGGACGGGAACGAGCTGGTAGAGGAGGCTGTGACCTCATTTCACTTTGAAAGCCAAGGCTATCGTGCTTCCCAGCTTGTGTCTGAGGCTATCAAATTCTCCCTTCTTTCACTCCTGCTGGACCCAGCTAACTACAAGGCTGCGTGGCTTCTCAGTCTCCTGCACCTATCCAGCTCGGAGCACTTTTCCCTGCTCTACTCGCTCAAGTTCGTCACTCTGACCATGAGTCTAAACCCTTCTTTCAACGACTCCTGGGTCCTGTACTCCCTGCTCTGGACTAGCAGTCTGCTGCACGACCACGACCACGCTCCCCATCTCGCCAAGAGCCACACATTCCTCTCCTCCCGGGGGGCCGGGAGGGCCGACTCTGCGCACGCCAGGCCAGCAAACATCTCCCCCATCTCGATCACCTGCAAGATGATCTCCCTCGCATCCAGGGACGACAACCTCCGGATCCCCCTCCAGTTCACTTACATCGGCTACTGCATCTTCCAGATCTTCAGAAACAGAGAGGGAAACGACGACCTTTGCTATGGTGTTATTTCGGACATTATTGAGTTAAATCAATGGCTACTGGAACAAAAAGCACACAGAGAAAAGGAAATAGAGACAGAAAAGTCCCCAGCTATGTCTAATGTTAGTATCTCTCCGTCCAGCAAAAGCAAGAAGAGCCGGGAGGCAAAAACTCTATACTTAGATCATACTGAAAAATCTTCCCCTGAACTATATTCAGACTCTTCACCTGTAATTACTCATCCACTCTTGTTTAAGCTTCAGCTACTAATTTGGAGCCTAAAGCTGAAGATGCTCCTTGGGAACGACGGACTACATATTTGTAGTGAGTCTATTGCTTCTCAGATCGACGAGTTCACCCAACTTCATAAAGAGACGTTAGAGAAGGACCTCGACCTACTGGACGAGCTTCACGTTCATTCACACATTAGACATTACTTAAAGATGCAGTCGGACAGGTTTTCTGCCATATTTAGAGACGGACATAAGGGGGAGTCGGGTCTTCACGAGGCCTCCCTCATTTCCAATGAGACCAAGTATGATGACCCCCAGGAGACTCGGCTGCTTTCTCAGTCCCAGTCTGGATCATTGTTTGAGGCAGACCTGATAGACTGGAGGGCATTGCTGTCTCCAATTCACAATTTATACTAGAACAAATAGGCTTAAGGTCTCCAGTTGTCTAATGATGTACCGGTGTGTTAGATTGGGTACCCGTGAGAGTAGTCCAATATTGGTCCAGAGGGGGCGCTTGGTGTCAGCTTTGACGAGCTTATTCATCCATTTGGAAGAGCTCGGAGCCCACAAGGCTCGAGGGATTTTCCCTCGTATCAAAGATGCAGTCATTGATGCTTGTGAAGTTGTTGTTCCACCCCTTCTGCAGCCCGGATCTCAGCATGTGGAGGATGCCGGTAAGGTTGTTTCCGTCGAATGCATTTTTGGGGAACTGTTCATACTCCTCTATACTGGGCGAGATATAGTATCTAAGGTTAATCTTGGGGTATCTACATAAGACATTCTTGAGTAGCTTGAGGCCCCTGACCTGCGAGTGGAGGATGGAGAAGCTCCTGGAGAGCAGCTTCGTGAAGGTGATTTCCTGATTTTCAGTGACCGGGTCGTCGTCACTCACCTTTGATCCGGTATCGGGAAAGGTTTCAATAGCATCAATAACCACATCCTCTTGTCTTTTTGCGAGACCCAGCCTAAAGCAGGCCTGGATTGAGTGCTCAATATTCATGTTCATGACAACTCCACCATCCATATAGTGCGACCCATTAATATTGACAGGGGAGAACGCAACAGGTACCGATGTTGAAGCAAGTGTAGCGTTAATTAGATCTGGTAGTTTTGTGGAGCTAGAGTTCCATGAGACGTACTCTCCATCCTCATACCTTACAGCAGAAACCAGGATTTCTCTTCTTTTAATCTTGAGTGTACTGTTGTTGGTGATTTCTCGCTTCATCTTGACGTAGGTTTCGTTCTTGTATGGCTCCACCAGATGTCCAAAGGTATCGTTAAGATAAAAGTACAGAGGCGTGTGGTCACATATAGAGTTCCGGGGCCTTTTCTTGGACCCGAAGAGTCCTCCTATATACTGAGTGGCAAACTTGACGATATTCTTCCAGATTGGGAGAGTGCAGTCCGAAAGGTAGTCCTGTCTAATATTGGACCAAAGATTCCACAGGTGGTTCACGTACGAGAATTCCTCTCCAGGCTCGTGGAAGAGGCCAGCCAGGGCCAGGACCCCCCCTATAGACACTCCGCCAATGACGTCCCACCGGAGGGTGTTGTTGTACTTGGTGATGTGCTGGCCCAAAAGACCCCTCAAGACGCCGGTTTGCCAGGCACCCCTGTTGGCTCCGCCGGACAGCAAAAGAACATAGCACTTGTCTTCTCTGGACTTGTAGTAGTACTCTGGGATGTCCTGCAGTACACACTTCATCTCCTGGGCGTTGAGGTAGTTGGCTAGGCCGGAGCCTGCCAGGTTTGGCGAGCGGCCCTCCCTTTCGTTCTGGAGGGTCAGCAGCTTGAATATCATGCTGTTGTTGTTTCGGATCGCAATCTCCTCGAATAGGTACTGCACCCTCTCCATCTCCTCCGTAAAGTTATTAAACATCTTGCGTCTTTCAGAGTTGCTTAGGCTATCGGACCTAAATTTGAACGCGCCCACCATGAGAAGCTGGTGGGCGAAGAGGAAGCAGACCATAAAATACAGACTCCTCATTCTTCTTTTACTGCCGAAATTAGCCGGTTTCAAACCTTTACTTGGCCGAATGCATTTCTAGTGATGCAGCTCCAAATCTCCAGAGCCGGCGCGCGCGCCCGCCAAAACCCCAAAGAGATACCGGTATACAAACAATCAAGTCAAAAAGCACAGTCTGCTGGGTGTAATTAAGTGGGCGAATTATGGGAGGACATGCAGGACGAGCACCAGGATGGAGGGTGCTGTTCATTGTAGGCATCTTGCTTGCAGTAGCCGTCGAGCGAGGTTGGGTGGGCAGACGGGGGATCTTCGCGAGAGCCATTCCCCTAAAGAGGTCGGAGCTCCTCTCAATCGAGCAGTGCAACCTGGTCTTCGACAAGATTGAGCCTGTGACGCTGGGGTTTCTCTTCAGCAAGGGCCGGGAGGTCTGCAGGAGTAATGACAACTCCGACCACTCGTGGCAGAGGAAGCTATTCAAGGCGGCACACCCTCCCTATTTGGAGTTTCACAATGAGATATACCCGTCCAAGATGAACCTGGAGATGGAATATCTCGCAAAGACCAACAGATCGGCCATGCTTTCCAGCATGGGAGCTGGGGACGACCACTCCAAGTGCTTTATTCTTGGGTTTTCTGGCTATGGAAATAGAGGAATGTGGTCGGCAGCTGTGGCAAAGGGCCTTGCATCCCAGTTCTTTGACAACAAGGTGCCTCTCAGGTGGGATGTAGTGGCCGGAATCTCGTCTGGCGGGTTCAATGCTTTGCTCTCGTCCCACTTTGTTCCGGGTGGTGAGAGGAGTGAGAGCTCCCGGCTGGGGGAGGGGGGCACAGACCAGAAGCCAGGGTCCTACAACAACTCATTTCTCTTTAACAATACCAGCAGCAGAGACGACGAGCTCATTTGTTCAAACAGCGATAAGGACATCAAGTTTGAGTTTTGGTTCAATCTGAGTGGCAAGAACAAGAAGAACCTCAGGTGCTACTCAAACAAGAGCGAAATCAGCATTCAGGACATCTACTCCTCTGGGGATACTCCGAGCATAGAGAACGAGCTGAGCTTCACGAGCTACCTGTATGAGATCTACATGAGGGCGAACCCGAGCGTGATCAATGATGACTGCACAGTTCCCACCTCCAAGGACTCTACAAGATGGTGGTCCACCATTCTGTACACCTTCACCAACATTGGCAAGAAGCCGATAACTAGCTTTTGCACGCTGAAGGGCTGGAAGAAGTTTTATAGGGATTCAATGCTCAGACTGGTGAGCACGAGGAGGGAGGCCATTATGAGTGCCACCAGGATCTTTGACGGGACGCTAATTCACTGGAGTCTTAGGAGCATTATATCCCAAATTCGCTCTAGGGGTTCAGATGTGAACAAGAGTGGCAGCAGATCGCAGTCGCACGAGGCTGATTGGGCTGAGATCTCCGAAAAGGATGCCTCACAGCTGGCCGATATCGCGACAGCCAGTAACTCCGTCTCTGGGGTTTATATGCCCATCGAAGTTAACAAGGAGTACTTTGTATGGGGAGGTCTGAGGGGGGAGGCAAATCTAGAGGCAGCAATAGAGAGGTGCAAGGAGATCAAGCCCGGAATCAGGGAGGAGGACATCGTCATTGACTTTATTACCGGGGCCTACTATAGAGAGGAGATATTCCTGGCGGGGTCCTACGTGGAGCTACTGGGAAAGGAGCACTACTTTGGCAAGCTCTTTAGAAGAATTAAAAACTATATTCACAAGACCAACGCATACGCGAGACCGGATCCACCCCAGCTATTTGAGCTATTCAACAGGGCGTGGGAGTTCATCACGGCTCCCTCCAGAGGGATGTTCCCCATCCAAGCGCTGAAGAGAAAGTATCCAAGGGTGAAGACGAGGTTCATCATCAGGCCCAAGACACTCCGGTTCTTCCCGAAAAGCTCATATTTGTTTCCGGAGCACAAGGACAAGATTCTGATCATGACCGACGGGTACTATATGGGATATAATGCTATAATTGTTGATTCGGACTCCATTGAGACCAAGAATGCTGTGTAATACAAAGATATTCCCTAGCTTTGACCGCCACTCTTAGAGCAGGGCCCAACAGACAACTCCTTGTCTAGAGTCTAGATCACTACTTAAACCTCTAACTCATGTATATTCTCGCGGATCCTATTTTTGCCTCGGATTTTCTTAAGATATTTTTCCTGCCTCTTAATTAAAAAATAAGAGACACGTTACCCTAGAATTTTTTAAAAGCATACCGGCATGCCGGTACCGCATAAAAAAAATCAAGGCTAAAAAAGATAGGAAAAGCAGTTTCTGACCGTAGAACGCAACGAACTCACCAGAAAGCCTCTCAACCAAGCCGGTCAGGGAGATTGAGGTTGCTCCGGAAGTGCATTGGTCTGGGTGCTGATTGGGAGCGATTTTCTCCAACTTGAAGTCATTGGTTGCTGTTCGAATTAGATTTGCAAGGATGGCAGTCTCGGCTACCGGGGAAATCTCGCTGATTTCGTCCTTTGCGTTGGTTTGCTCGGCATCGATTGGGACTGGGGTGCTGATTCTCAGCTACGGAGTAATGCAGGCGGGCCTCGCCTTGGGGAGTCTGTTTATGGTATTTGCCTCCATATGCGGATCCTTGACCGAGTCCATCATTATCGTCTCGGCACTCAAGCTGAATGCAAAAAGTCTGACCAGCTTGATAGCGCGGACGGTTGCGTACTCGGTCATCAGGGAGAAGAGACAGATAATGAAGAAGAGGCGTGTAAACTCTTCTGCCGAGAGGGGGGAGTGCAGCCTGGATGACTCCAACAGCGAGTACAGTGCGATGGAGAGGTGCACGGACAGGAGGGCGGTGGGGAGTCGGCTAAAGTTGGGCAAGTGCATCATAGAGGAGGACCGAGTGAGTCCTCAGGGTTTTGGGGAGAG
Source organism: Cryptosporidium canis (assembly GCA_027243985.1). Classification (NCBI taxonomy): domain Eukaryota; phylum Apicomplexa; class Conoidasida; order Eucoccidiorida; family Cryptosporidiidae; genus Cryptosporidium; species Cryptosporidium canis. The sequence goes on along the minus strand of JAPCXC010000007.1, from coordinate 38,789 downwards.
ACGCAGCCAGGGTCACACTTGCTGGAGTGACGTGTCTGATCTGGAGAGCAGCGTCAGCGATTTGGAGTGCGTCAGGAACGTGCTGGTAAACAACTCCCTGTTGTTTGAGGACTTCAGACAGGAGCTAAAGAGCAAGCTCGTCTTTCACTCTAGAGTCCTCAACACGCTGGTCATCATTTTGGTCTGCTACTGCATACCGACCTACTTCATATTATTCACAGACTACGTGGAGGAGCTCCTCAACCAGCTGATACACATCCTGTCCGTGAGGTTTCCGGATTCAGACTCTGTCTTGGGAGTCATCTCCTTCATCGACTCCGCCAACAACAAGATCTCCCTCAACATTCTCTGCTTCGTCCTGGTATTCCACGCCTCCTGCCAGCCAAACATCTCCAAGATAGCGAAGCTGGGCTTTCTCTCCCTGGCATCCTTCATCATCTTTCTGCTATCTGTCATGTACAGGTACTTCATCTCTCCCTTTGACGGGATCCTGGAGAGTCCCGCTCAGAGCTACGAGATCGGACCTCACATGGGCGTCCTTCAGTCCCTAAAGGTCTTCAACTACGCGATCTACTGCTTCTACTCGCACCTGATCTGCATCCAAGCCGTATCGTCCGTCAGGAACATGACCTACAGGAAGGGGGTGTTCATCGCTGTGGGGACCTCGGCCCTAATGCTCCTGATCTGCCAGACCCTCTCCGTCGTCCTCAACTTCAGCTTTGGGACTGCCCTTCTTCCGAACCCGACCCTAAACTACTCCTCCATTGACTCCGTCATCGCCCTCGCCAGGTTCGTCTCGGCGCTCTCCATGCTTGTGGTCATTCCAATGCACGTCATCCCGCTCCTCGACTCGATCATCAACGTCTGCTTCCTCGACCAGTTCGCGGATGACATGCTCAATGATGTGGAGGAGGCGATGATCATGCGGGACCAAGGTCCGCAAGCAGCCAGCTGCAGACGCAGCCAACACAGCGTGAGCTCCTACTTCACGCTCTTTGACGACGTCTCCGAGTCCAAGGCGTCCAGACAGGGGGAGGAGCAGGAGGCATTCTACAAACAGGGAAACACGCAGGCAAAGACCAGCTTCGCGAGCAGCCTCTTCATCTCGGCCAACTTTAGAGTCGTTGCAACTCTTGTCTTTCTGCTCTTTTGCATACTCTTCTCCCTGTTGGCCAAGAACGCTGCTCAGTACGTGGAGCTTTTTGCCGGATTCATTGATACATGCATAATCATTGTCTACCCACTATATATCTACACGAAGATCTGGATGCACAGAGTGCCACATGTCGTGAATGCACTTATCTTTGGCTACCTTATATTATATGAGATCTGTGCCCTGACAGCTGGCGTCTATACCGTGTACGAACACATCTTTTACCTTCACTAGTGAGCAGAGGGGATTTGCCCCGTGCAGCATCCTAGCGGTCCAGTCGTCCCCACTGGAGAATAAGTTGTTTGATTTCTCCTCCTCCCTCTGTTTTCCCGGAATTTCCCCCCTCCCCTGAAAATGGTGCACCATTTGGGAGTGGCCGGTTTGGCGCCTAAATGGCTATGCTGGAGATATTTAAGTAGCAGTATAAATATATTAAGTTAGCAATAGGCAAGAGGAGCTAGACATATGGGCGTAAGTAATAGCGGAATATATAGTATAGCTAGTTAAATAATTAGCAGACTAGTGTAATAGATCTTGACAGACAAAAAGGGAGGGCGACAATTTAGTTGGAAAATTCCAAAACAGCAAAAAGCACTAGAGTTGTATTAATAATTAAATAGAGTAATTAGAAAGCATGTCTGCTCAGAACACTGAAGAGTTGGTGGACTACGAGGAGGAGGAGACGACGACGAGAGTGGAGGATGAATCCAGGGCGGATGAGGGGTCCAAGGTGGGAAGAGGCAACTACGTTGCTATTCATGCTTCCGGCTTTAGGGACTTCTTTTTGAAGCCCGAGCTGATTAGGGCAATAGGGGATGCCGGCTTTGAGCATCCCTCAGAGGTGCAGCATGAGACAATTCCACATGCTATAACAGGAGTTGATATTTTATGTCAAGCCAAGTCAGGTATGGGCAAGACGGCCGTGTTTGTCTTATCAATTCTCCAGCAGCTGAATCCCGACGAGGAGAAGAAGAACGTGGAGTGCATTTGCATCGGGCATACAAGGGAGCTGGCCTTCCAGATCAAGAACGAGTTTGACAGGTTCTCCAAGTACCTCAAGAACGTGAGGCCGCAGGTGGTCTACGGGGGTATCCCGATTCAAAAAGACGTGGAGATGCTCTCCAAGTCCACACCGAACATCTTGATCGGCACTCCAGGGAGAGTCATTGCTCTGATCCGACAGAAGAAACTGGTGACGGAGGGCGTCGCTCACTTTGTCTTAGACGAGTGTGACAAGTGTCTCGAGTCGCTGGATATGAGAAGAGACGTCCAGGACATCTTCATGAGCACCCCGAGGAAGAAGCAGGTGATGATGTTCAGCGCAACGATGACGAAGGACATCAGGGATGTTTGCAGGAAGTTCATGCAGAATCCAGTGGAGATTTTCGTGGACGACGAGACGAAGCTGACACTGCACGGACTGCTGCAGTACTATGTGAAGCTGGGCGAGTCCGAGAAGAACAGAAAGCTCAACGACCTGTTGGATCAGCTGGAGTTCAACCAGGTGATCATCTTTGTAAAGAGCGTCTCCAGAGCGCAGGCTCTCCACAAGCTCTTGACGGAGTGCAGCTTCCCGTCCATCTGTATCCACGCGGCTCTCAGCCAGCAGGAGAGAATCTCCAGATACCAGCAGTTCAAGAATTTTGAGAAGAGAATTATGGTGGCAACCGACTTGTTCGGAAGAGGAATCGATATCGAGAGAGTCAACATTGTAATTAACTATGATATGCCCGAGAGCACTGACTCCTATCTGCATAGAGTTGGCAGAGCGGGCAGATTCGGTACCAAGGGTCTTGCGATCACGATGGTCTCCTCTCAGACCGACTCCCAGGTGCTAAACGACGTACAGAGCAGATTCGAAGTTAACATCTCTGAGATGCCCAGCCAAATTGACACCTCCTCCTATATCAACCAGTGAGTCCTCGTGGAGTGCAGACTGTCCATTTGGTGATTTCCACAGCAAGGGTACCCGGCCAAATTTTTGCTTCCTGGAGTGAATAGTGCTTTTTGATGGCGAGTGCATCATAATACTGACTTCGCCCATCTTAATTAATCAAACCATATTTGGCCATTTGCTACTTGGGAATGGCGTCTCTCCAACTGCGTTTTCCCAAACCCTCTATGCACGATGTCCCTCTGCTTCTAGCCGAGAGCAGCACCGAGTCTGGGGCAGTGCCAGCTGAGGGCACTCAGAATTAGGGCCTGATGACTGTAAACGTGCAAGGGGGGAGGGGGATGTTTTTGCAAATTGTAATTAAACAGCTAGCTCATGTGACTAGTTTAACTCGACAACCAGCTTTTGAGGGGACTTGTCCAACCCGGAACATCCGCCCTCAAATCTTAACGATTGTACTTTTCTCGACTGATTCTCTGCAATTCCCACCCGGTCCTCCCTCCACTCTGACCTTTTCTTCTGCCTTCTGCACTGGGTGTGATTTTTGCTTGCTCTGGCAAAATTTCCCGCCAAAACATTTTAAGGGTCATTTTCCACGAAAATTCGAGATTCAGAATTTGTGTTAAATCATGGTTCACCAATTTGGTGAGTAATTTTGTGTGCAGGCAGTAAAATATTTGGGTTGAGAAATTTGAGCCAGCAGAGAAAAGGTGAGACCAGTGGGAGAAATTGGGGAAATGGTATTTTGAGTGGGGTCTGTTTGACAAGTGGCATAGATCGAAGATTATTGCAGGGGCCAGAATGATCAAGCCAATGTACTCAGTTGATATCTTGGACGAGAACCAGACCACCTCGACGGACTGCTCCAACTCTGAGGTTTCCCCTGTCATGTCACGTCAGCACAGCGCTTCTAGGGAAAAGGATCTGGGGAATGACGCGAGAATTGACAGTGGATTCGGAAAGGGCCTGCTGGAGACCTCCAAGCTTGAACGCTGCGACAGCCAGTACCTGAGCTTCAGGAGCAGACAGAATCCCACGACGGACTCGTGTCTGTCTCTGGTTTTAATGCTAATGTTCTCCATATTTCTTTGCTATGCGGACAGAATCATCATGCCGTCCTGCATTAAGAGCATAAGCGAGGAGTTTGGGTTCAGCAAATCGGATCAGGGGTTCATCCTCGGGCTCTTCTATGGGGGGTATATCTGGACGCAGGTGGTTGGTGGGTACATTTCAGATACCAGCAAGCTTGGCGGAAAGGGAGTGCTTTTTTTCGGAGTAATGTTTTGGAGCCTCTGCATGATATTCACCTCATTCCTCTCCTACCTGGGTATTACTGGCTTCATCATTTGCAGGATTTTTCTCGGTGTCGGAGAAGGAGTTTCCTTTCCTGCACTAAACTCCATTGTTGGGCACTACATCCCTCCCAAGTACTCCTCCACAGTTATTTCCATCATTATTGCGAGCTCCTTTGTTGGAGGAGGCTTTGCTGCGTTCGTTACTCCCCCAATGATACTTTCCCTGGGGTGGAGAGGCCCCTTTTATGTCTTCGGGCTGATTGGCGTAATTTGGTCCATTATTTGGCTGTTCTTGGACTTCAGGAGCCTAAGCTGGGCCTCCAAGCCAAGAATTTACGAGTTTTACGACTCCAGGCAAAAGAGCTTCGAGACCCAAGTTCGGAGTCTCCAGGCTGAGAGACGACTTTCGGTGGAGGAGAGACCTGGCATGTTCGGCTCTCTCTCTGTGGAGCTGCAGCACTTTAACGAGCACGAGGCCAGGGGCAACTCTCTTGAATACAGCGATGAGCATCTCAAGGAAAAGAAGTCCGGGTACCCGCTAATCCTTAGCTTTGTGAGGACACTTTTGTTTAATAGGAACGTGCTTGCCATCATTGCTGCTCAGTACTGCCATGGGTGGACTCAATTTGGATTCGTGACATGGATGCCTATATATTTTACGGATGTCTGCAAGGTTAATTCGGCCTTTCTTGGCTACTATACAACCCCCCCGTGGGTTCTGCAGGCATTCTTTATCATATTCTTTGGGGTTTTGGCTGACAGGCTGGTCCTCTCTACCAGGCCAATCATTGTTAGGAAGTTGTTCCAGTCTATGAGCATGTTTGTCGGTGCAGGGGCTCAGCTTACATTGGTTCTCCTCAATTACCTGGAGCTAACCTCCGCCTCGTATGCAATTATGGTGGTTTCTGTAATGTTTATCTTCAACACAATGAGCGGAGGCGGAGTAACTGTCTATCAGTTTGACATTGCTCCGGAGTTTCCAGCTGTTGTCTACGCAATTGGGAACACGTTTGGAACAATTGCAGGCCTGTTTTCTGTCTCACTGACAGGAATCATTCTGAACAGACTCGAGACGGACTTGCAGACATTCGGAGGCCAGTCGGACGGCTCCCTTTTAATCGAAAGGTGGATGTGGGTCTTGGCAATATACGCCATTCACAACATTATAGGCGGACTCTTATTCATATTTCTCGCAGACGACAAGCAGATTTCCCTGGCAAGACAGAGCTTTGGGGACAATAAAGGGTATAAAGGGGATCAGCTCAGTGTGGATGCAGACAAAAACACCATTTTGTAAAAAGAGGTGCGATCTAATTTACAATACACTTATAGAGCTTGATTAGAAAATATATAATATACTAGATAATTCAGATAAGGGGAAATCTCTCCGTCCACTTGAGCATCTCCAAAGATTAGACTATCTCCTTTTCCTGTTAGATAGGGCAATTTGGCTCTTAATATAGCAGCCAAACCTGTAAAGTCGGTATATAGCCCAGCCAAGAAACGACATGGCCAGTAGTATCCAGGCAACAAATATGATATTGACCCCACACTTCCCAACCGGAATCTCCAAGTCCTCAGACAGGGCGGATAGGCCCTTCTTTTCGGGCACGGCTTCTTGGCCTTTGACGTCCAGGGACAGGCTAAAGTCCTCCTCGGAAGCCACAAACGGGTAGCAGTCGTATACTGGGGGTATCAGGTAATTGAGCAGCTTGATCTTCCAGGGCATAGAGCACTGGCAAAAACTCCAATAGTAAAAGTAGCACAGGAACTTGCCGTTTTTGTGTCTGGAGCACGAGTACATCATAATATTACACCCTTTGTTGACCATTTGCTCGTTTTCCCTGCACAATGGCAAGCTCTCAGAATCCCTGGGGACTGAGATTGTCTGGGCGTACTCCGGCCCGAACATGCCCTCCAACACGAATTTGAGGGACTCGGAATATGCTTCAAACAGTGAAAGGGGCTCACCCTGAGCGCTTTCCGCAAACTGACCATCGCCTGGGCTGGCTACCAAACTCGGATCCTTGTGGCTCCTCGGCCTTTTATCCTCCTTAGCCGCGTCTGCATGCAAAGAAACGATGAAAAGAATCAGCATGAGAATGAATGGAGGAACTTTCAGACATCTGTATACTGCTTTCCGCATTTCCTATTCGAGGCTCGGGAGAAAGTGTAGCAATTTCCAATCGAGAGGCTTGACTTCAAGCCCAGTCAAACATTAGCCGGCCTGACAAAAGGTGCGCTGGCTTCCTAAATACCCACCCACCAAATCTTTAAAACTCGCCTCTTGAATTTACCTTTAATAATTAATGGTTTGGCGCCAAATTCTGTAGTGTATACCGGTGTTACATGCCTGGGAATTTGGTCACCGGGGGGCAGAAATAATATCCCAAGGACAAAAATGCACAAATATGTAGCGGGGACTCTTTGTGTATTAGGAAATGATTAGTTGCTATTTCTATATGACACGTGTATAGTTTATTCGATCAAAGGTTAAGGTAGGAGTCATGGAGACTAGTTGCCCTGGAGTAGATATAATTCAGCACTGACGAGTATCTCCTCAAGGTTTTGAGGCTCCCACCAAAATACTGCTGCTCTTCCTTCTGGACGCTTCTATACAATAGGAGCGAGACTAGCAGGGATGCGGACAGGAAAAGCCAGGCGCTGGTCACGCCTTCCGGAGATAGATCCAAGGAGACAGTGCTGTTTTGATGTATATAGTCGCTATTATAGAGCAGGTGGGGCCCTATGTAGTGAAAGGCCTGGGGGATGGCCATGAATAGCATTAGTACTAGGATGAAGTACGAGGATTTCTTGTATATACTTTTCTGTCTGGCCAGGTTTTCTCTGTTTTTTTCTAGATGCATCTGCTTATTGATGAGGCACTTATTGCACTCTATTAGCATCTGGGTGTCGTGCAGCAACACTGCAATATCATCCTGGACCTTCCTGTCCACAATTCTTTCAATTTGGCTGACCACCTCGAGGATCCGGTTGAGCGTGTGGGAACCAGTGCCTGCTTGAAATGACCTTTCGGAGGTCTGGGATCTGCCGGACTTAACCTTGACATTACTTGTGTTCTGATTTTCAGAGCTTGGGAGCAACTCAGCCAAGGATTGGAGCGTCCTCAAAGTTAAGTAGGTCCCGTCCTTTGCGCCAGGAATGTAAATGGGGACCAAGTCAAAGCCGTGCTTAATTGCAATGTTGGAGCTGATGCTCTGGGTGACCTGGCACATAACCTTGATTCTATCCTCCTCTGTGGGTATTTCATCAATCTTGGTCAGCAAAAAGTTGGTCTTGTGGGGAGCATTCTCTGCGAGATGTTTTGCCAAAGCTAGGAGTCTTTTGCTCAGAGCCTGTCCCGATGGGTCAATGCATATCAAAACTAGGTCGCACAGCAGCATTGCAATGTCTTTAATTACGCTGTCAATGTCAAAGGAGTAGATGGAATCCCCGTCGACCAGCCCCGGAGTGTCAATAAAGTTGATGCTTTGGAGCCTCCCTTGACTGCATGGGAAAGTCTTCACAGACAGGCTTGGAATCAGACTGGGGTTCCTCTTCACAACCTCCCTCAGCTCGGGCAAAAGCATGAGAGCCGTCTCACCACCAATCTCATTCACCTGCTTGCCTGACACGACAAACGATATCCCACACGTCTCTATAGCCATTCCTGTTTTCTGAATATTCTCCTGCAACAGCCAGTTAATTAGGGTGCTCTTTCCTGCAGAGACGTTCCCAATGATCATTACAGTAGCCTTTCTCCCTAGCTTGGATACATTTAAATTCAGCGCCCTACCTATATAATTCAGCCCCAACCCCTGACAGCTTTCCTCTGGGTCATCCTCATCCTCCTCTGTATCATTGTCAGACTGCTGTGCATACTTGTTTGGGGTCCGACCTCTGCTTTTCCCCCTCCCTACACAGTACACTCCACCGTCCTTTAGCCCATTGTACAAGCAGTGTATCTATTGCCAGGAGCGGTTAGTAAGTTTATTAGGGCTGGATGCCTCATTAGCACGAAATAGAGAGCACATCGAGGCCAATCCTTGCTAATGACAACATTAATTTCGAAACATACCTCATCTAGTATAGATGCATTTAGATTGCTACGATGCTCATCGGGCTTTAACGCCAATTGCGATGGCTTCCCTTTGTCCAGCATATCTTGGTAGAGTAGACTGGAATTTCGCAATCACACGTCCCTATTCTTCTCTATTTTGTCATGAAATTTTTGACTCGAGGTCTTACCACTATTTAAAGAATTTCCACCTCTCCTGCCCCACATGCTCTACTTATCTACATTTATATTACTTAAGCAAAATGGTTCCCGCCTTTTGTGTGCATTAAAAATTAATACTTAAGGGAATGAGCAGGCGCAAGTAAAGAATGACAAAGTGCCGAATGTACGGAGTATGCCCGATTCTCTGATACACGAGCCGACAGGGCGTTTCTCTGTGGCCTCTCCGTGCTTTAGAGAGCAATTTACTAGTTTTAATTGTAGTGAATAGTTTTTGTCTGGAAAATAGTGGAGGCAATTTTGGCGGGCTAGGGATTTAATAGTAAATTGACCATAACAAGTTAAATAAAAAAACTTCCTCTACAAGCGATTTCCCGACTTGTTCCTATTGAGAGTAGGCGAAGGCAATTAGCTATATGAAATAGAAGATGACATCAGGCAATGAACGTTTCCTGTACTCGAGTGAGTTCAAGGGGGTGGTTTTTGCAGGTGGCTCCGGCAGAATGCTGGGGCCTTTGACAAAAAAGGTGTCAAAGGCAATGATCCCGGTCTGCAACAAGCCGATGATATGGTACCCGCTGTCTAATTTGGTGAAGCACCGGATTAGAGAAATTTGTGTCTTTTGTGAGGAGGAGTATGAGGAGTCGATCAGAAGCTATATATCTGAGACGTTTTCAACAGACAAAGTTATTAAAAGGTTCGAGTTTGAAGATACTTACCAGCAGCACATCAAAGTAGTTGGCCTAAAGGAGGATGAGTGCTCTCTAGAGTCTTACGGTACTTGGAGCGTTCTCTCCGAGTTTGGAAGGGAGTTTTTACGAGACTCGGACTTTTTTGTCCTGACCTGTGACGTAATTGGGCCGTTGGATCTACTGAGTCTGGCAAATAAGCACCGTCTCAGCCAGGCTGTCTGCACGGTATTACTGATAGAAAGTCCTGATGTGCTGAGCACCAAGTGTGGGGGAAAGCAGAGTTCCAATTCGAATAATCAGACCCAGGCTAGTTTGTTGGGGGGGATCTCTGTCGAATTGCAAAAGGACAAAAACAAAAGCGTGTTTGTTCTGGATGAAAAGCAGGAGATCATTCTATCTATGAGGGACTTTTACTCTGCCAGACAAGAAGATGAGGCCTCAGAGCTCAGCAAGCTTCAGCTATTCTGGCACCCAAACGTATCAATTCGCACTGATTTGGTTGATCTGCATGTATACCTATTCAAGTCATCCATCTTTAAAATTCTTGAGATAGCATCTGGGTCGCGAAAAGTGCCCACTATTGAGTACCCAGAGGATGGCATAGAGTCCATTCGCCTGGAGCTCCTGCCCTTCCTTGCAAAGAACCAGCACGTGCCTGGCTCTGAGCTATGGGGCAGGTCCAAATTTGACTGCAACCACTTTCTAGACGAGGAAATCACCACGATCTCTGGAGACGCCCCCATAAAATACACCAAAATCGATCTCCCTCCGAAAATTGAAGGGACATCAGTATCCTACTTCCTCCAGAAAGCTCCTCTCAATCCCGCCAGAGTAAATACTGTCATGGCTCTGCATGAGTGCAATTTGGCGGGAACCGCACCCAGCTATTTCCCTGCATGGCTTCTAGAGGAATATGTGGGGAGCAGTGTGGGGAAGGAGGTTCTCTTGGGCCAAGAGGTTCAGCTCGGGAAAAGCGTCCAGCTAAGAAGGTCTGTTGTTGGCTCCAATGTCGAAATTGGCGACGGCTCCAAGATTGTGAATTGCCTTATTTTAAATAATGCTAAGATCGGGTCCAAGTGTACGATTCAGAATTCGATTATAGGCAATAACTCCGAGATTGGGGATGCATGCAAGGTCTCCTATTCAGTGGTGGAGCACAACTTCAAGGTGGAGGCTAGCTCAAAATCGCAGGGGGAGATTTTGGAGAAGAGAGACGAGCTTTTTGAAATCAGCATATAACGGCTCTCAGCCGTTTTCTCGCTTCTTATTATAATGTATGATCATCCCCGGGGCCCACTTTGGTCCTTGTTTGGTTGGGAGTCCCGCCCAGCTTAAGCTAGTAATTGCTGACTGTTGGAGGTCACTACGCTGAGCTAGAAGTCCTTTCGAGTAGTATTAGCAGCCTAAGTCTAGTTAGAAACTACTGTTGGAGCAAGTATTTTCCGGAGGTTTTCAATGGAGTCGAGGGATGCCTCCCTGAAGGTGCTGGCATCCGTACAGGACTCTGCGAGACTCAGCACAGTCTCCAGATTCGACCTGATGCTTGTCGCAATGTCCATTAATTGAAGTCTCTTTTTGTTTTGACAGCTTTGGGGGTCCACGTAAATCTGCTCCACGAGAGTAAGCTCCTCCGACTTTTCCCTGGATCTCTTGACGGTTTCTATCGGGAGGCCTGAGAGCTCTGCCACGTCCACTCCAAGAGACTTGTCCGCGAACCCCTGCTCGACTTTGTAAAGGAACTTGAGAGCAGAGCTCCCTGCTTTTGCGAGGGACGAGGCCTTGGAAGTGGACGCTGTCACCCTCAGATTGGTTACATTTGGGGTGCTGGACGCGAGTGAGCTGAGCTCATGGAAGTGGGTGGCAAATAGAGTATAGCACTTCTTCTGGCCAACCAGGTAGCTTGCGATAGACCAGGCAAGCCCAAACCCGTCAAATGTTGACGTTCCGCGACCAAGCTCGTCGACAATAACCAATGTATTCTTTGTGGCACTCCTTAAAATGGCGGAGGCCTCGATCATCTCCGCGAAGAAGGTCGAGATTCCAAGTGTCTGGGCGTCTGAGGCCCCCACTCTGCACATCAGCTGGTCCATGATCGGGACCTGCGCCTCCTGGGCAGGAACGAAGCACCCAATTTGAGCCAACAAGGAGCAAATCGCGATCTGGCGGATGTAGGTCGACTTGCCTCCCATATTGGGGCCTGTTATGATGCTCAGCAGATTCCCATGACGGTGGAGGTCGACGTCATTTGCAACAAATTGGCCAGTGGAGGCCACCGCCCCCTGGGACTCTATCAGCGGGTGGCGGAGCTCCCTGCAGTAGAATCTGCAGGTACAGTTTGTGTGGCCGTCCTGTGAAAGCTTATCATCCTCCGCCAAACAGCACTCCCCACTCACCATCTTGGGCCTAACAAAGGGAATTGGAGCGCACAATGACGTGATTGAGAAGCTTAAAAGCACGTCAATGGACCCCAGGATGCCGGAGAGCCGAGAAACCAATGACCAATACGTGGCTGCCACGGAGAGGGTCTTCACAAGAACCTGCGCCTGCTCAACATTGTACTCCCTCATGATTCTCTCTTCGCGATCCGAGAGATCCATCAGCTCGTTGGTTCTGAAAATATAATCATTCTTGTTGATCCTAACTTGCTTGAACCGCTTCTTATCCTGGAAGAACTCAATGTCCCTCCTCGTTACCCTAAAGCAAAGACTTGTATCTACGCCTTCTCCTCTAATTACCCGAACAGCCTCTCTGGACCCCTCGCTGCAGCCCCGCTCCCCACACAGGTATGAGTCCAGCTCCTTCCGGTGGGCCTCGATCCTGCGCTGTATCTTGCTCTTCTCCTCTGAAAGCCGCTCAAGCTCCGGAGTAAAGCATGGGGTAATTAAATAGTTGCCCTTGTCCGCCTCCTCAAGATCGACGGTCTTCTCAACCAGTCGGATGTAGTCCCTGAATCGGTTCAGAGTCGACTCGAGCGGCACAAGAACTAAGTCGTGCACCGACTGCACTAGTCCCGACGAGGGGGCCGAGCATCCGCTCTCTTCCAGTGCCTCCTTGATGTCCGAGAAGATCCTGCCAGATTGCACCACGCTGTCATATAGCTTTACCAAGTCCTCCAGACCAAACTTAGGGTCCCTCTCCGGCTTGGAACCCTCGGAGGCCACCAAGGACGCAAACGCTCTGAATCTGACGGCTATTTGATCCAGATCACAAACCTTACGCAAGTGGATACCATACAGCTTCTGACGCAAGAGGTCATTCTTGCAAAAGAACTCCACAACATCCTGGCGAGTGCTAATTTGTTTCTCATCAACAAGAGGCTGTCTCAGCCACTGCTCCAGCCTTCTGGAGCCAACCTTGGTTCTGGTCTTGTTTAGCATCCCAAAGATATGCGTTGACGCCTTGCTGCTCTCTCCCTTGCCAGGGAATATCTTCAAGGAGTGCACGCAGGCCGAGTCCATCCTCATAAAGCTGTTGGTTACTAGGAACTTAACTTCGCACTGAGAGTTGTTCTCTCTTGACTGCACCAGCTGAAATTGCCTTACCAGGTTGAGCATGGACTGCCTAATTAGCTCGTCCTCGAACTCTTTGTCATAGCTTCTGCTCGATCTTCTCAGCAGGGGCGAGATGATGTCCTCAAAATCCTCCACCGTTGTTGGCTTTGGAAACCCTATTTCCTCAGAGGTCCAGCTGCTCCCCGCATCTACTATGTCTCTCAAACGCTTAAGGCTCAGGCACTCCTTTTGAACTGCATACACAACACTGCTTGGCTTGACTCGCACAAGCAGTGACTCCAGCTCAGAAAGCTGCTCATTATCCTCAATATTTATTACAGAGATGACCCCGCTGTTTACATCGAAGAAGGAAATTCCAAGCCTGGGCTCCGAGATTGTTTGCTTCGCAACTATGGAGCAGAAGACCCTAGTCCCGAAGTTCACATCTGTCAGGTTGCTCATTTTCTTTCTGTCAGCTCTATGCTATTAATTTAAGCAGCTCCCCATTTATTGACCCGATTATTTTTTTTAATTTTCAAGCCATTTCCCCACACTCCGTGGAGCCAAACTATAAGTGCATGGCTCTTGATGGTTTAAAAAAATTAAATACGAGCAGACTAGCCGGCTCCTCAGCCAGCTAAACACCAGGTTGTCTGACTGCTCTCTGACTACACGGCCGCTCCACCACATACGCCTCCACATACATTTTAGCTCCTACATGCACGTCTTTTAGGTACTGTCCACGTACCCACAGCCAATTTGCTTTACTCAAATTGCATGCAGACCGGCAATGGCAGGTGAAAGTGTGGGGTGGCAGTGATACATGCATTTTAGAGAAGATAAGACCACTAGAACAGAAATATATACATATATTAGAATTTCCCTAGAAAAGCAGACTGAGTAATTTCCGAAATGCGATTATAGCTTAATATCAGGCTTCCACCAGATTAAATTAATGCATGCTACGAAATCAATAGATTCACACCTAGATATAAAGCAAACATACCTGAGGCTAAAAGCGCCTTTCTGGGGTTGAAGGAGATGCACTTGGGTTGGCCAACGTGGCCAGACAGACTAGTAATGTGCTGTGCAGTAGTTGTCGACCAGATAGATATAGTGGAGTCCTGCAGACCGTGGATTACATACTGGGAGTCGCTTGAAAACACAGGCTTGGTGTCAGACTTGGATAAGTGACCTATGTGGGGAGGGGGATATGAGGTTATTTGAGATGGGGTGGGAGCTCGGTGAGGTTGCTCTCGAGCTTTGACAGGAGAACTTACTTGGAGACTTGTCAAAAGCCTTATATTCTTGGAAAATCTCGCCTCTAAAGGAGTTAATGGTGAAAATCTTCCCATAATTGGTTTTGATTAGAATTAGCCTGCCGTCGGGGCTGAAGGTGATGTGGTCAATATAGCCCCTCTTTCCGATATAGCTTGAGAGATTGAATGTGTCAAACGGAGTGTATGTTTTGCAGTCGTACAGTGTGACAGCCTGGTCCTCGGTTGCAACGGCAAAGGTCCTTCCTTCGGGGTCAAAGGCCGAGACAGGAGTCTTGTTTTTTGTAGACTGAATGGCAAGTGGAGCCTCGAGCTTAAAGCTATATATGGACACTTTTGAGTCATTGGTCGAGACGATCAACAGGTCTTTGTTGGGGTGTATGGAGATTCCATTCGTTGGAATGACGCTAAGTGGAATTAGAGCGGATCTGTATTCGGAGGCCACTCGGCCAGAGACTCAACCTACCCAGATGAAAGCCTGGCAGCCCGGACGTATCTGTTTTCCTGGATGTCCCATAACCTGATGGTTGCGTCATCCTCTGTTTTGTTGGAGGCGACAAGGCAATGCCTGCTGCTATGTGCAAACTTGATCGCATCCATGCTGTTTTTCCTGGAATGGTGCAGTCTGAAGATATCCCCAGAGGAAATGGTGTACACTCTTAAAGTGTCGCTCTCGCATAAAAGCAGGGAGTCGCCATCCTCGCTCCAATCCATATTTGAAATGGGCGTAATGGCATCTTTGAACACTCGGCACGCCCTAAACCTGGCCATCAGGTCATCACTTAAGACAGTCATAGAGCGCTCTGACATAATGACACAAACAGCTCTATCGCCTAATCACTGCAAATATCGTCAATATAAACCCAAAGCTGTGATTCTGGGCCACAAAATATTGACATAGAGTTTGGCGCCAAAAGGCAGGCTTAGAAATCTAACAAAAGGGAAACTAGATGAGGAATGCAGGGAGAGGATTTTTAAAAACTAGGTTCAGACTTAGGGACGCTGGGGAGCTGCCTTATACGCTAGAATTCAGGTCATCTTCGCAGTAGTATAGTAGAGGAGCGTGATAAATATCTCTTCTAATGATTTCTCCGATATCGATACCTTCATCAGAAATGTCCTTGGAAAAGAAATCAAAGAACGACACGATGCTGCCTTTAAGCTTATCATCGCTCCCTATTTCACCAGCAAACTTCTTTTCAATTAGTGATCTGGGGGATTCTTTCTTCCACTTGATTTCGGTCAATTCTTGCACAGACTCCTCGTGGTCCTTAAAGACAATGTGTTTAACTAGAACATTTGGCTCCATAAACTCCGAGACAGCCTCGTCAAAGATCAGCTTGATTTTATAAGAGCCCTCATTATCTAGATTGTCCTCCAACTCAATATCCGTGAGAAGCTCTAGAACATCGTAATCCTCTGGGTGCATGTTTTCTAGAAAAATGGGATGTCTCGAGATAGTGTCAGCCCAGAATTTAGGTATTTTCTCAATGATAGACTTTCTCTCCTCAAAGATAGGCCTCTTCTTTTTGTCAAACTCCCTCTGAATGGCCATCTGCTCCTTAGCGCACTCATTATCAATCTCCATTAATTTGTGATCCACTAGAAGAAAATTTAAATTAAACAGGACTAGCTATATAAAAATAAACCTACCTTGCTCCAACATGGAGAGTAGCTCCTGTCTTTTATCAGTATTTGACTCGCTGCTAAACGTGTAAGGAGGAAGCCAGGACATTCAGTGAACAGTGGTTATGCATCAATCAAAGTCCCCAGTAGCACCAATTACTTGCAAATCAAAATGGTGTACCGAGGTCAAATAAAAATTACCTGTCATTGGAAATCTCAACTACTTCTGACTCCAGCTTTTGCTTCTTCATCCTTCCTTGAAATCAAAATGTATATGCCAAATCCGATCGCAAACAGTATCTTTTGTCAAAAAAAAAAAACAATACAAAACTTAAAGTTGAAAATGCTCCACCAGAGCCAAGTCACAAAGTGATAATTGCCCGCCAATAGTTGGCGCCCATTTATATGGCCTTAAACGACATGTACATGTCATTAGTTGCCTAGGGTGTGAAAATAAAAACAAAAGCAATACATGAGAAGAAATTGAGGGGTTGGTTTAGAGAGTAAATGTATAAGTGCTGAGGGAGTATTTAAAAGCTTCTGTGTGTGAATAGGAGGGCGAAGAATATAAGAATGGCTTCTATAAGTGAAAATAGCAAAGATTCCCAGGGCAGTCAATTAATAGATTTGGCCAATTCAGAGAAGAGGAATGATTATATTGATTATATGTCTCATCTTCAGAGCAGTGCGGCTCAGTTGAGATACGAGAATAGCGTTTTAAAGAATGACAATGCCAACTTAATATCAAAATTGGATAGAGCTGTGAATAAGAGTAGAAATGGGGTGGAAATACCTGAGAAGTCGACCACAGCGGACATTGCGGAGGCATTTGAAAAGTTGAATGAGGAGAACTGCCGATTAAAGAGGGAGATGGAGCGCTTGATCCGCTCGAACACTAGGTATAGAGTTGCAATGCAAAATAGAGATCCCAGTTTAATTCCCCCGGAGGAGCAGGAGAAAAGTTTTTTTGTGGGGAAAGATGACTCTGGTGGAGGGCTATGTCAGTGTGAGTACATACTAAACGAGATTCTGGAGGCAGTTTCCTATAAGCTGGAGACGTACGAAAAGCACATCTGGGAGCACAGATTGGCCACTTTAACAAACGAGAGAGATGAAATCGCCGTTCAAAATATTTCACTTGTTGACAGATTGGCCGAAATTGAGGCAATCATTAAGGTGGACCACGTGTTAGCAGAGAGGTTTAATGTTCCCTTAGAAGGTTGTGATGAAAAAAATCAAATTCTGACCTTGCATCGTAAGTTGGGCTTTGCATTGGATGTAAACCAACAGCTCGAGAGAAGATTGGCATTTGAAACTCAGCTATCAAGATCATGGCAAAGCAACATGCACACCATTGTCAGCGAGGTAAGTCCCTCCCCTTGTCATTTTAGTCTTCACTCCTAACTGCATGTGCATATCCGGCCCGCCTTCCCCACACTGCAATAATTGCATGCATTTGCAAATCCTTTTCACTTTGTAGTTAAGGCAGTACATGTATGAACTTGGATCTATCATTAAGCAGTCAAATGGATGCGAGATTTTTAGGTCAATTGGTTCCTCAGGTAAGTTCATCCAATTATTGATCATTGATCAAGCTAACCTTTAACCATTTTGAAATTTTAGACCAAGCTGGGAATGTGGGCAATGGAGGTATTTCCGAGGCTCCTGGTTATAGAAAAGCCGATAGAGAAAGCTTGAAGCTGTTAAGGCTTGCGAAGCAAAGAATTGAGGCAGATACAAAGAGATTGGAAACGTGTAACAAAAGAATTATAGAGTTAGAAAATGAAGTTGCATCTTTAAGGGTACGTAATCATTCATATATATATAGGGAAGGGGCAATTTGCCGTGATGCTGCAAGCAAATCGATAATAAGTAATATTTCGCCTCCTCCGAAAATGACAGTAGAGGATATGACAGGAGGCTTAATAAAATCATTCTCAAAAGTTCAAAATGAAAATAATGCATTTCCCTCCGATAAGGGAATTCTCAACGTCGATCTTAATAATATTGTGGAGCCAGGGAGCAAGGATAAGGGCCTGGATAGGGACCGGGACCGTCCTCTTGAGGAAAGTCTAGAGCTGCCTCCGGTTGAAGCAGCTAAAGACTCAGCTGGCCTTTCTAAGGAAAAGGTCAATGACTCTGAGGTGATTCTAGACCTTGAGGAGGGTGGCCATACTCACAGAAGCCATCACAACAGTCATCGTTCTCACAATCACAGCCACTCTTCAACCCATAGAAGTCACAAATCCTCCTCGTCCACCGATCGACATGATTCTAAATCATCCAGGGCCCACTCCTCTCAGAATTCAAAGGGATAAATGAGAATTGGGCTTTACTTATTAAATTCAATGCTTGCAGTGGTCACTCCCCTGGAGCTGGGAAGGGTTATTTGAAATCAGCCATTGATCATCATTGGTCTATTATGATTTGCTCAGCCTTTTCTCTATGTATAACTATTTTACTGAAGGTCCAATTCTAATTATTCTCTTACTAATTTTTTGTTTAACATTTACTCTTTTTCAGGTTCAATCCATGAGAAATCGGAACTCCGTCTTTTCTACGGGAGCTGTTGCAACCTTAATGCCATCCACGGAAAATGGTAAGTTCGAGCAGTCCTTCCGGATGAGATTTTTAACCACGTCCAATTCTCCCATAGGTATAAGATACAACATGTATAGAGAGAGGATTGAGAGGTTAACCGGCTGGCTGGAAGACCAAGTGGTTAGTGGTCACGTATTTGAGAAGATGAAGGAGATTAGAGACAGAAGGATTACGGATGCTATGATCTTGAGACCTATAAAGAACCAGGGTCAAGAGGGTGGTGAGAAGAAAAACGTCAAGGGATTAGGTGAGGGAAAGGAGTTGGGTGCAATGGAAATTTACTTGAGCCAGGATGCGGAGAGACGAGCAAGGCAGATCATTCAGAGCTCAGGAGTTGTTCCGGCCTCAAAGGATATGCTGAATAGACAAATCAAAAGGGCCAGTGAGTTTGGTAATGGTGAGTTCGGAGCATCCAGTGGTAAGAATGAGGTCATTGAGTCATGGCTTTCGAGTGGAATAATGCCAGGTGATGATCAAATTGATTTGCCGAAGGAGTATAATGAGTGGAGGATGCAGAAAATGGTTGAGAATTTGGCTCCTGATTTGAGATTAAGAAAGAAGCTACTGGCCAAATCTTTAAATAATATCAAGCCGATTACTGTTGATGAGGAGAACTTGCCAGAGAATATGGTGGATGATGAGACTGCATTAGAGAAGAACTTCGAGACGAGTCTAATGTTTGCACCTCCATTGGCGATGCCGGATATTAAGGTCAAAGCTGCGAAGAGGATGATGAACAATAGATCAAGGAGTCCAGCTAAGCAGACTTCTCCAAGAAGGATTGGCATAGATATGAAGGAGATAGCCAAGGTGGTGGTGAAGCAAGTACAAGATACCTTGGAGGCAACCATTGAGAATACTCAGACTGAAATTGGTGAGAAGATTGATTCTTTGAATGATCACTTAAAGCAGCTGGAGGATAAGACCAATTTGATATTGGAAAAGAGTGAGCAGGACAGCCCGAAATTAGAGGTCAAGAGAAGTGCGACAATTAAAGAGGCTGCTGAGATTGCTCCAAAGAAGCAAAGCGTGTCTCCCATTAAGAAGAAAATGGAGGTACCACTTCCTCCAAAGAAGTCAGTCAACCCAAATGCGACTAAATCTACTATGGCAAAGGATTTATCTCATGAAAAGGTTAGTGTAAAGTTCTCACAGTATGCAGCCATGTTTAAGAAGAAGATGCTAAAAAGCTTTACTAATATTAATGAGTTATATCGGGAAATTGGGCCAGATTCAAATGGGGATATATCACAGGATAAATTTGTTGAGTTTTTAAAGGCTACAAAAGTTCCAGGAGGCAATGCAGAGCATTCTAAGTTATTTGACGAGTTAAAAGGTCAGGGGGGACTGATCACAAGGCTGTCACTATATAAGAATATTCATCCTCTGTATGAGAATCCTGAGCCAACATTGGAGGACTTTGTGAAGTTACTGGACGAGATATATGAGGGTTGTGAGATTCCAGCTCTAGTTTCAACATTCAAAGATACCTTTTTGAATAGGAAGACTTTTGTAAAGTTTGGACAGGATCAGCTATTATTAAGTGAGTCGAACATGGATTATATTTGGAGGAATTATATAAACTCTGGAGGACTTGGTATTCATAATACTTCGGAGAATTTGATAGAGAAGATTATGAAGATTAGAAAGGAGCTGGGATTGGATGATTCAATTAATGAAAAGGAGGATGAGAGGGAGGAGAGGAAAGAAAAGGAGAGGGAGGAAGAGGAGAGGAAAGAAAAGGAGAAGGAGGAAGAGGAGAGGAAAGAAAAGGAGAGGGAGGAAGAGGAGAGGAAAGAAAAGGAGAGGGAGGAAGAGGAGAGGAAAGAAAAGGAGAGGGAGGAAGAGGAAAGGAAAGAAAAGGAGAGGAAAGAAAAGGAGAGGGAGGAAGAGGAAAGGAAAGAAAAGGAGAGGAAAGAAAAGGAAAGGGAGGAAGAGGAGAGGAAAGAAGAGGAGGCAAAGAGAGTGAATAAGAAGTCTCCATCGATTTCCTCGGTTTCATCAATATCATCTGCTTCTTCAGCGTCATCAAAGTCAGTTCGTTCATCATCATCTTCTTCTATATCATCAAAGGAGAATTTATCAGAGATTAAGTTGAAGGAGAAGGAGTCATCAAAATCACATTCATATGATAGTATTAAAGGAGCATCACCTGCAAAAGGTTCAAAATCAGTGACAGAGGAGTCATCTGGTCCGGAATCTAAGTCAAAGCAGAAGTCAAAAGTTAAAGGAGGGAGTAGTTCAAGTTCAGGATCAAGTTCAGAAGATAGCTCAGATTCGGATTCTGATTCGAGGTTTGTCTCTAGTTCAGGATCAAGATCAGGATCAGGGTCAGAGTCAAATTCAGGATCAGGGTCAGGGTCAGGGTCAAGTTCAGGGTCGGATTCAGATTCCAGGCCGGTAACTTCAAGATCAAAGGAAAAGAGAAGGCCATCAAGGTCAGAGAATGAGATGAGTTTGAACAGGAGGGTTTCTTCATCGAATAGTATGAGTGATTCAGGAGCTCCTGTTCCCGAGGAAACGGGTGGGGTTGAGAAGGATCCAACAAAAAGGGCCATCTTGATGAATCTGAATCCGGATACGG
Source organism: Cryptosporidium canis (assembly GCA_027243985.1). Taxonomy (NCBI): domain Eukaryota; phylum Apicomplexa; class Conoidasida; order Eucoccidiorida; family Cryptosporidiidae; genus Cryptosporidium; species Cryptosporidium canis. Next base: position 17,939 of record JAPCXC010000007.1, on the reverse strand, counting down.
AGAGTTTGCCTTTGGATGACCGCTTGAGAAGCAGAATAAGGGAGGTCTATAAGACAGCAGGAGCGGCATATCGTGACATGTGTGGAGGAAAGATGGGAAAGAGTGCGACTTTGTCTGAGTTTGGTGATTTCATTGAGAGGTTGAACATATTTCTAAGTTTCTCAGAAAACAAGGAGTTTTATGGGAGGTTAACAAAGACTCATGGTTCTTTAACAGTGGGGTGCATGTATTCATTTTTGCATGAGTTGGAGGGCATCAAGAATGCTGAGCCAGAGATAGTTGGGGATCATTTGAAGGAGATCTACGGTACGGTTGAGGATGCATTCAGGAAGAAGGATTTGTTTGATCACGACACTTTGGTAGAGAGTGAATTCATTCAAGCTTGTATTGATTCAGGATATAGTAAGGTTGCACTGAAGAGTCTATTCAAGGATCTTTCAGGAGGCGTGGATGGAGCGTATGTTGAGGTGCAGGATGTGATACAATGTTTGGAGGGTCATATCACAGCAAAGGAGGTCTATGAGGATAAGCTAAATAGAAGCTCTCAATGGGCCATTTGGAGAGTTGTTCCACAGAGAAAGATACCCATTAATGATGAGAAAAGAAGGTCAGAATTGGAGATAGTCATTCAGGCATTTACATCGCATAAGATTAAGGAGTTCAAGGGAGTTGGGAGGGATGAGTTAATGCACATAGTGGAGTGCTTCTTCATGAGAGAGCAGTTATCTGCGTCAAGTCAGGTTATTGGCAAGGATGAAAAGGGTTATTCGTTGTCCGTCATAGTTTCTGGAGCGGTGGATTCGATTGAGTCCTTATGGTACGGAGAAAATATCATTGAGACTTTCAAGGTTGGAGATTTGATAGGAGTTGGGATGTTTAAATCTGCCCCAAGTAGTCAGTTTTTGAGGACGAATGATGAGACGGTTTTATGGAAGTTGTCTCCAAAAATATGGGAAATCAAGGTTCAGAGTAAGCTGGAGGAGTTGAAGGATGGCTTCTTGGCATTTGAGGATTATCTTAAGCAGGATAAGGTCTTTAGTCGGCTGGATTCCAAATCTCAAAGGAAGTTGTATGATCACGCAGTATTTACCAGATACCCCTCCAAGACGTGTATATTTAAGCAGGGTGAGCTGGCAAAAAGCTTTATTTTGGTATTTGATGGTTGTGTATCTTTAGTGGTAGATGGAGATCTAACAAAGGTACCTGAAAAGTACAAAAACAAGTCAACAGGATCAAGCATTGGTGATAAGTATCTATTAAATAGATTGGAGTATCCATATAGTTGTTATTGTGATTCTGAAAGTGAGTCAGTGACGATAATAACCATTTCAGATGAAGTAGTGAATTCTGTTTTAAATGATGAGATAAAGTCTGAGCTGATTAAAATGAGTGAAAAGTTAGAAAAGAAGAGTCCGATACCTATACAAGAGAAGTTGAGATATCCAGATTTAAAGATAATACCCAAGATTGGGTTAAATGTTAAGGGAAAGAGTAATACGAGTCCAGGGAAAGGAGAAGATCAGGGGGATGTTGGTGATCACGAAATTGGTAATACTGAGAGTAATAATGGCTCAGAAGATGAGAATGAGCGTCAGGACGGCAATAATAAGCTCAAGGATGAATTGTCAGAGAATGAAAAGAAGATAGCTTTGGAGTATTTGAAGGCGGACATACAATCTAGAATATTGAGAAAGCATATGAGTTTGGGGGAGTGCTTCAAGTATATATATGAGAAGTGTGTGTCAAAGGAGAGCAAGGAGAAGATGAAGAATGTTCCACCGGTAACATTGTTTGACGAGGAGAGTCAGCCAGATAAGAAGTTGGTGACCAAATGGCCCAAGTATGATAAGTTATTTATTGGGAATTGGATTGACACGGATGCTTTCGCAGAGTATGTTTCTGAGGTGCTCCATATAAAGGCTACATTTACAGATATAACATCAATATTTATGAGTTTCTCTTTTCCATTGGAGGATCGTTTATATATTGGTACGTTTTATAGGAATTTCGAGAAGATTTCAGAGTTATCAATGAAGGATTTCAATAGAAGATTGGTGGAGATAGATGGGAGTGTGTTTAATACGTTTACAACGGTTGGTGGGGTGGTTCCTGGAGGTAGTGTCTCAACGGACACATTCATAGTAATAGGAGGAAGAGCAGGGTTTACACGGCCGGAGGCAACTGAGTTATTCATTAAGCAAATTGACGTATTAAAGACAAAGACAGTATCTTTGACAACTTTATCAAAGTTGGTATCTGGTGAGATAACTCCTAAAGAGGCTCATGAACAGGAGTCAGGCTATGGTTTATTTAGCATGGCTCAGGATTATTTTGGAGGAGGAGGTGGATCGGTATCAAGATTATGTGATAGTGATGGTGTGCTGGACTATAAGAAGCTGACAACCAAGTATGAGGACGTTAGTTGCAAAAAGGGAGAGGATGTTAAGGTATTGGAGAATCAGGAGAGTAGTCGAATACTTTGCAGTTTGGATGATTTGGAGCCTTTGGTTGTATTAAATAGTAATCAGCGTATGTGGTTGGTATCATTATTGGAGAGAAAGCAGGTAAAGAAGGGTTCCAAGTTTATAAATCAGGGAGATCCGAATGCCCCCATGGTGATTTTATATAAGGGAGTATTGTCAGTAATGCAGACCGGATTCTTTGGTTATGATTCCCAGTTGGAGGAGATTAAGGTGGATGGTGGTAAGGAGGGTATAAAGTTATTTGGTTGGAATGAGTATTACTCTCTAAAGAAGGCCTCCGAGGTATCCTTGGTAGCAAATAGTGATTCGATTGTTTATTTGTTATCTAGGGATAATATGGATCAGATCATTGATATGATCAATGACAGAGTTGAAAAGATTAAGAATATTTATCTAGTTTTGCTAAAGACTCCAAATATCAGAGATTGGCCAGTTAATGTGCTGGAGAAGTTCTCATGTTGTCTCCGAATTGATATGTTTATGGATAATGACGTCATTTTGGAGATGGGACCATGCGATTTAAATACTTTAAGGTTTTATGTGGTAGCAGATGGTGAAGTTATGATTGAGGGAGTTCCGCTTGGAGATATGGAGGAGTTGAGTGACTATACTATAGGTCGAAGTCGATATTTTGGTGAGTGGGCAATTATTAATGGATTTGATGAGAGAACATCAAATGTGGTATCTAAAGGTAGTAAGACTGTGTTATTATCAATTCCAAAAAAAGACTTTAAGAGGATTATGTCGCTCATTGGAGACTACGCAATACATAGATTCCAGGACTATGGGTTGCAGTTATATCACTTTTCTCCAAAGCATTCAAAAAGGTTTAATAGTCCGATTCGCCTACCCAAGGAGAGGGGGACCGACTAGGGCGCGCGCATGCATGCATTTTGGGGCCGGTATTGTTCAGGATCAGAAGGATTAGAGGAGGAGAAAGAAGGTATTAGAGGGTTGGGTAATAGTTATTTCTTTTTTTAAATATGTTTAGGCTTGGTTTGATGACATAATAACTTTTCTTTCTTTTATGGTGTATTATTATGAAAAAGAAAAATGCATTAAAGACAGGACAATATTAGGATTCAGGAGAAAAAAGTGTTAATGTTTGGAATAGTATGTAGAGAGAATGTGTTTAATTTAATGTTTGTAGTGTAAATGATTGGTGTGTGTGTGTGTGTGTGTATGTCGAGTAGGAGAGTAGAAATGATTGGGGGAAATCTAGATAGTAGTTAGTTATGGAATTCGGAGGAGAATTTGGAGTATGTGGATCCGAATTGTGAGATGGCGGATTTGATATGGCTGACAAGGTCATTAAGTTGGATTTCCTGTGACGATGTGGATGTGGAATTGATGGTTTCTGTTCCATCCGTCAGATTGTTGTGGATGAGCTTGAATTGTATAGTATTGTTTAGAGCTTCACTTTCTCCAACAATAATGCAGTAGGGGATGCGTGAGTTGGCAGCGTAGTCGAGTTGTTTTCTGAGTTTGCCGTTACCGGTGAGGGAGATTTCGCATGGGATGTAATTGTCCCATAGCAGAGAGGCAATTTTAAATCTGTACTCGAGCAGGGGCTCTCCGATATTGCAGATGAGGATATCAGTGAAAGACCCCTTGGAGGAGTAGCTATTGCTTTTGCTGCTGTCAAACTTCCTTTCAATAATGCTCATAATCCGCTCAACTCCGACAGAGAACCCCACGGCAGGGATGTTTTTCTGGGAGAACATGCCAATTAGCTGATCATATCTTCCACCAGCAGCGATGCTGCCTACGTTTAGGTCATTGGATGTGAGTACAGCCTCGTAGATGACTCCCGTGTAGTAGTCAAGTCCACGTGCAAGGGAGAGGTCGAAGGAGAGGCGTTCAATGCAGCTGGTGCAGCTTTCAGCATACTTGAAAAGGGTCTGGAGGTCCGCAAGTGCCTGAGAGATATTCTTATTGGAGACCATCTCCTCGTTTGACAGGATTTGCTGCAAAACAGTTGATGGGGCTCCCTTGAGCTGGATGATTGATCCAATTTTGTCCGCACAGGACTCAGAGAGCCCTTTAATGTGGACCATTTCACTTCTCACACTGCTCCATGGCTCCTTGTCCAGCTTGTCAATGGAAGAGCATACCGTCCTAAACTTTTCATATGGCACTCCAGAAATTTCAAGAATGCCGTCAAGCAGCTGTCTGTGGTTGATTTTGATTATGAACGGTCCGATCCAGTTGGAGAAGGAGGAGAGAACCTGGGTTGCAATCTTAATGATCTCCGAGTCTGCAACCATAGAGTCATACTGGCCAACAATATCCAAGTCACACTGGTAGAATTCCCTGAACCTCCCTCTTGCCATTTGCGGCTCATCTCTTCTATAGACTTTCCCAATTTGATATCTTTTCAGATGATCAAGCCCCGAAGTGGCAATGTATCTGGCTAGAGGGACGGTGAGGTCGTATCTAAGCGAGAGCTGCTCGCCACCCTGGTCCTTTAGGTCATAGATAAGCTTTGAGTCCTCTCCATACTTACCCAAGAGGGTGTCCTTCAGCTCAAAGACGGGGGTGTCGATTTCCACAGCACCGTGAGCTCTATAGACCTTCCTAATCATTCCAAAGACTAGGTTCTTAATGGCCATTTTCTGGGGACTGACATCTTGTGTCCCCTTGGGAATCTTAGGACGCCTAATGGATTGGTTTTGCGGCGTCGTAATGGACTTAAGACTGGTGTTGAGTCTGTAGATCAGTCCGTCCTGAAAGATGTCAAGCAGTCTGGAGTAGGAGTTGCCTCCCACATCACTGGCTGAAGATGCCAACATCAGACCAATAATGAGCTGTCTGAAGACATGAATGTTCTTAGACTCATGAGAGGCAATTGTAACATCATGCTTCCCCTTCTTTTTTGCCTTTTCAATAGTAACGAGGTACTGTTGATAGTTCTTGTCTGCAAGCCTCTGTAAAGAGAAGACGCAGATGATCGTGAAGATCTCCATGTTCTGATGGACGAGCTCCTTAAGCTTTTGAATGAGATCCCTGGATCTCTGCATGGTGGAGTATCCACCTATGAGTGACTGATCACATGACCCTTGAGCCAGGTCGTCTATTCTGGAGTGAATGTAGGCCAGGTCAACTAGACTGAGCGGAGCAACCGAGGCGAATACTTGCTGAATGTTCAACCCCTGTACTGAGATTTCAGGATCTAGAGTAAACCCAGAGAAGTCCTCCGAGGAGATGAGCTCCTCCTCCTTGGTCTCCCTTAGAAACAAACCTAGAAACTCCAGACTTGACCTCTTCATATAAAACAGAGAGGATATGGTAGCTTTGAGCGGCTCAAGTATGGGCATAACCTCAATGTAATCAATAGAATGCTCAACTCCTTTGGTACTTGTAGTAACGTTGCCGCTCTTGGAAAAGAAGCCCTTAATAGTCTTACCCAAAGCATCAATGGAGCTCTTAAGGGTCCCGATGGAGCAAATAACCTCAGACAACTTAATCCCAAGCTCCTGGTTCTTCCACTTGCTTTCTCTTTGAATCTTGGAGTCCTCCAGCAGCCACCTAATGTTTCTTGTAATCTCAGCCAGACCCCCCGTTGAAATGGAAGAAAGGTGGGACAAAAAGCAAAGCGGAAAAGCCATGGACTCCACAAAAATCGCCAAAGTACACTCACAAAAGCTTTTCAGAGCAGAGGAAACTCCCAGGTGAAGTGCAAGCTGAGAAAATGTCACCCCATGCCCCTTCGTAAAGTCTCTTGCCTCGCACTTTGAGACACTTTGCCCTGTGAGCCTTATATACTCGTCCAGCAAATTGGACAAAGTGAGCTCATCCGAACTTAAATATCTTACCTGAACGCTGGAATCCCCCCGGCTCTTCAAACTATCCAAAAGCCACATCATTACCTTCCTAGAACAGCCCCTCCCATCCATTGCCATCCCCACAGCCTTGGTAAGCATTAATGCTCTAACTTCGCTCAAACTTAAATCTGCACCCTCTCTATCCTCAATGGATGCCGTCCAGCATTCCGTCTCTTGCAACTGCCTCGGTTCCGCAGAATCATCTCTCAGCCTTGGCTCCACAACAAACTCGGACCTATCGCTTGTTGATATCAAAGCAACACTCTCCAGTGAAACCCCATTCGACCCAACATATAAGCTGGTGGCCTCATTTTGATCCATCTTCCTCAACCTCCGACCAAATTCGCTCTAAAAGTTGCCTCTTGCTCAACAAAACCTTACCTTTACGATATTCAAATTTTGATTCTTGCGCCTAGTTGAATTCTTGTCACTGCACATTTCTTTTTTGACACGTTTGGCGGCAAACCGCCACTTGTTTGTCTACAACTTTTGGCCCAATTTTATATACCGGCATTTGCATGCAGCAAAATTTGCATGACCATGTATTTATAGCAAATGTCCACATTAAAAAAACTGAGAGCTAAAAGGAATACATGCAAAGGAGTGGCGCCACTTGGGTTTATTGAACTAGTATAGGGGAGAGTTTTTACAAGACAGAAAGAGGAGTACGTACTACTAGTCATTATTAGAGATGAAAGTTTAATTTGGATACATAAAAAACATAGCTAGATAATTCTAACATATATTAGAGCCCACTAGTTATTAATTACCTTCTATCGAAGACGTACTTAAGCCTGCTTATCATTGTTAACAAAAGCCAAATTATACTTAATTAAAATAGCGATGCACCAGGATATTTTTCCTCGACTGATAATTATTGCACATCAACAAAATGCTCATGTTTGGCTTTTAAATAGGTTAAACACGAATCTGGAGGAAAATATCTTTATCAACCTTATACCTAGTATCTTAAATTAACCTTTTAATCAAAGAAACTTTCAACTACATTCTTGTGCCAATCAGAACCACTATATGACCAAGCAATGCAATAATGTCTGGAATATAAATCACTCTTGAGCAATATAATATATATATATATATATATATATAGACTGAAATCTATTTATCTTCAAATATTGCCATGATTTCACGTTAGAATACATTAGTGCCGATAGATGGTACTAAAAAAATTCTGGGTCTCTACTAATCATTTCTACTGGATTTAATGCTCTAAATGTCTTGAGCTCAGCTGATTCTACCTTACTACATGTTAAAGTGTTCAAAATACAGCCAGAGAAGCCGCTTCTCTTTTGAGTTTTCTTTACTGGAAGAAATGGATTTGGGTGGATCTTTGGAATCACTGGACCAATAACGTGTCTGCTTTCTTCAACTTCAACAGGCTCTGCCTTTTCACTATGCAGTGACCCATTATCCTTCTCGAATAGGCCAGACTCGTTCTGATAAGATATAGTGTGCTGTTCATTATAGCTTTTTGTAGATTCATTAGGGATTCCCTTCTCAAATCCCAAATGCTCAGAAGCGCCTCTTGTCTGTTCTAGAGCAACTCTATCTTGATTTTGAATATCCCTCTCTATTTCTGAAAATATCCTCCCTGCCTCATCCAAAGTATTATTTAAGATCTTTGAATTATTAGTCAAATGCTTGGAATGCCCGTCACTTCTTTCATTACTGTCCATGTATTGATTGGCGTGAGAGTTTGCACTACTGTAGGAATTATTATGCTGTTGAAAATGATCATCATTGTGATTTGTTGCTTTAGCTCCTCCAAAGTTTGAAGAGGAGTCATTATTCTGGTAATTACTATGCGTTCTCATAGCACTCTCTTCCTGAGTGGATCTCCTCCTACTCTGGGATCTTGAATGGCTTAGATAGCCATGATTATGCCCAATAAAGTTTGAATTATGAGGGCTTTGGGATTGACTTAATTGCTGTTCTTGAAACTCTGATGGAGTCTGAATTTTTGGAATATCTCCAATACTTAATGTAGAATCTGAATTTGTACTGGTTGAGAAGTTAATTTGTGCCTTTGAATTTCTTCCTCTGGAGACTTCGTATTCTATTGCTGGGCCTGTTGGAGTGGATGTTACATTAATATCTACTCCTGGCTTTAAATGTAGCTCAGTTACAATGTTTTGGGTATCTGGATCAGCAAAAATAGTGGCCTTGGAGTTACTATTTTCATTGTCTGGGATCATGTGAAAAACTATTGTTTGCTTTCCTGTCGGAGAAATAACTGGAGCATTGTCAGATATATTTCCAGAAATATCAAAATCGTGTCTATTTCCTCTCAAAATAGAGCTGGAAGCGGATCTTGATGTTATACTACCCATCCTTGGGGTATTTATCACAGAATTCTTATGCTTATTAACAGGTGATACTAATCCTTCAGTTGTTTCAACGGGCTCTAAGATGCCTATCTTTGGTGGGGGGCCTCTCCCCGTACTCTTCGTTGGTGAAAGGAGATCTGGTGAGGTTGCCCTTCTGGATGCAGCTGAAATGGAGAGGTTATTGTTTGAATCATTCAAATTGTCAAATTCAGAAGGAATTCCCAGTGCTGTATTTCTATGACGAGAGGAAATCGGGGTCATGAACTGTGTACAGCCCCTTGAAGCCTCACTCTGATTTGTTTCACTATACCTGTTATTCCTGAAGCTCAATTCGTCTCTCTCTCCAGGAAATTGATTATCCCGGTAAATGGATCCCCTTGCGTTCACCTGGCTGGCTGAATTTCCCACTCTATTATGCACATACTGCATTCCGGAGTCCCCATTTCTATTTTCAAAATTGAAGTCTTCTCTAACCCCTCTATCATATTGCTGTCGAGTTAAATCGCTAGCTTGAGCTCTCGGACCACATACGGCCTTTTTAAAACTAGTATCATTTGCTCTTGTATGTACACCAACAGGAGAGAATGATCTGCTTCTGAACTGTTCAGGGTTTGATGATTTAATAATCGTTGATATAGTTGGTAATTCATAATGTCTCGAATATCTTACTAAGTTCACTCCTTTTTTTACTAGCATATTTCTCCTCTTTTCAGCCTCAACGTCATCGTACTCCTCCTCAAAAAGAAATTCCTCTTCTATTTCTCCATCACTTGGCTCATATTGAGCTCTAGTATCTTGCCAAATCTCACGGATGAAACGCGCTTCATCATAACTTAGAGGTACATCCTTCGACCTTCTAGGCTGTAGCTCGCCATGAACGTCCCATGGGTTTCGGAACTTTGGGATCCTACTTGTATCTGTCTTACGAACTCCCTTCTTCATATTCGGCCTATAACTTAGAGAATGACGTCTTCTATGAATCATTTCCATTGGACAACAGCTTATCTCCTCTTTTACGGAGCCTTGGTTTATTTCATGATCAACAAGCTCATCCTGCTCGTAGTAACCATCATTAATGTCGTAGTACTCTCCCTGATCATGATCAAAGGGATAGTTATTATAGTAATTCCTATCATTTAGCATCGCATCATTGTGGTCTTGTGCAAACTGGTAATCCATATATGGATTCATCTGTTGCATTATGTTAATCAGGAAGTGAATGTGCCTCGCGATATCTCGTTTATCACTGATAGGAAATAGCCTTAGGTTCAAATTATACTGTTACTTTGCTTATTTAATTTCCCACTTTAAGCTTAATATTCTCCCAGAACTTGTATTATCAGACACTTCTAGCTTATTAATCTCTCGAATTACTGGCTAATCACTAAGATACTTAAATGCGTAGCATTCCCTTCACATTATAGCTATCTTAGTTTTATCATTCTTTTCCTCCCTGACAATCACACATTTTTAGAGTGCAGGGAGACGTATGCGTGCTGGTTTTCATTGACTTTTGGATACTATGAGTACAATTTTGTGGAAAAAAAGGAACCCATGCAATGGATTCCGGTTCTACAAAATCTGATGGCCGATTTCTGTACAGATCAGCAGTCTCTTGGATCTTTGGGCCGGCTTTGATATTATTTTTCTTAATTTTTCCCCCAATCAGCTGTTTACATGCGATGTGTGCATGTCTATAGTGATAAATTCTTTAGATGGATACTTTTAAATGTAGATTATACGCAATCTGATTTTTTTGAAAAATTTTGTAATAGCTTATATTTTACGCTAATTCTGGCCATTCCTCTTTTAGATAGTGCATATATTTAGTCGCCTATAATCCGCTATTCTTTAGATAGGAATCAAGTAATCTACTGCAAATACTTTTTGTGCATCTAAGAGGAGAGTGGAAGTGTATAGCTTGTTAACTAAGTTCCTTTTTTAGTTTATTTCCGACACTACCCCGCGATCATCTCTTCATATTTGCAATTTTTGTGCTTGCTTGCATGCACTTGCAACAATAATTTCTAATACCGGTCATTAGCCCGCCAAACAATTTTGGCGGCAGCTGTTTGTGGATGGTCTGAATTTGTGCATGTAACGCAGTTGAGCGTTGATTTCAAAGAAATAAATCACTTAGGGCTCAAAAGGTCCAGGGGAGCTAAATTCAGTTCATGTAGTTTTCTACATATGCCAGTATGTCTTTGAGTCTCGCGATAGCCAATTTGGGTGTTGAGGTAAGTTGTAAGGGGGAATTAGGCTTGGGTCAGGACGAGAATTTTTGTGACCACTGAGGGCAAATATTTGGCTCCTGACTCACTATTTGCAGTGAGATTCCCCTGTGTGAACAGACGTTATTGATCATATTTTAATTAGCTTTACATTTCAGGCGTCCGAGAATTTGAGCTTCCGAGTGAAGAAAATGCAACGAATAGCACGGTAAATTGCATATGTGTGCTGTGGCTGCCCTATGAGGACCCTCTTGAGATATTTGGACTTCAGCAAGGAATTCGGTGGGACCCGATTTTGGGAAGAAGGTGCACGGGGATAGCAGTTGCCAGGCCGTGTACTAAGCCTGGAAAAATTAGCTCCCTAGAGTGTGATTTTACAACGTATATTCATGCACTTAATGTGGCAAGGGTAAAATATGTCCATAATAAGGAGATTAAGGCAGTATCTGGTGACTCTGAGGCTGACAGCGATGAAAACTCTGAGTCGGAAAAGTCCATAGAGAATATGATAGGTTGTGCCAAGTTTGAGGATGCAATAAAGTTCGCAGTAGAATTCCCCCACATGCATTACAATAAGACCGAGCATGAGCACGGAAAGTTCTGCACTTATAACCCTCGGCTGGATATAGTTGATCGGCTCCTTGCCTCCGAAGAGGGTCATCAGGAGCCAATACCAATTTTCATTTCTCTTGGTTATATTTCGGAGAATTCTCAAAATTCCAGAGTCTTTAGGCCAGCTACCAAGTGGAGAAGGCCCATGAATGCGATTGGGGATGGGGAGTATAACTTGGAGGATTCTAATCCAATTAAGTGGATTGGTACGGCGGTTTTGACAAAGGAGGATTGGATTAGAAGCTATTCATCTGGAAGAGTGTTTCCGGTCAAACTGCTTCCGCACTATCAGCTAATGTCTATGGTAACCAATTACCGTAAACAGATTCTAGATGAGAACAATGCTATAGACGGAGAGGAGAAGGAGTCATTCATCACCTCTTTAATGAGCGATATTGAAAAGTTTAAATTAAATATGTTTAGTTCAAGATCAAATCAGCAGAGTAGAATTCACCCACCAGACGAAAAATATGACGAGTATGGGATTATTCAGGTGCAGCTTAGAACATTTATATCATATCCCATCCGGACGGAGGGGTCTTTAAAGCCTCTTGCAAGTGTCTACCACCGTCAAGATCTCAAAGACCAGTTTTGTCTGGCAAGTCTTTGCTATATAGACGTGCTTCTTCTTGAAAATGTGCCGGCTTGGAGTGATATAGATATCTGGGATATAGCTCATTCAAGTATTCACATTTGCGTTGTGTGGAAGCATGAGAGAAGGATCTTGCACGAGGGTGGTAATGCATTGGAGCTATTTCCATATAGGTGTGTAAAAATAAGTGGTTTGCCAAAGAACATGGAGTTCAATGATATAAATACGATTAAGGAGAAGAATATGAGAATGAAGTGCCTATTTTCTGGAAGAGTTTTAATGACTCCAGTGCCTGGAAGCGAGCCAAGTATTTACATTTATATGCTATTAAATGGGAGGCCATTTTCATGTATTCGAAATCCGATTTCTATGAGAGATTTTGACCCAGAGACTTCAAACCACGATAAATACTTTGATATGGACAGGCTGGGCACAAATGCTGAGAGTGTTTTAAAGGAGTTTGAGGCTAGGGGAAGATTTTCTGGGACACTGAAATGCAAAGTAAATGTGTGGCCAGATAAATCCAGATTTCTATCCAGGAAGGAGTATTCATATTTAAACCTTCGTCCACAAAAGGGGATTGTGTATAATATATTACATGACTATCAGACCAAGATGCCAGATCATTACTCAGCTCCAACATTGGGTCCATATGGTGTTTGGGTGGGGTATACTGTCAATGATAAGAGTGATGAGTTAATCAACTCACAAAAGTTTAAAAACCTCTTTGATGAGGCTATTCACCAGATTAACTCTACAGCGCGTGGAGAGAAGTTATTTGCTCCTATAGAGGACCAATCCGATGATAGACAGGGGTTTGAGGATGAATGTGGTCTGGTTCACAATTACACTAATCCAAAGCATATGCTAGATCCAGCAGTGGAGGATGCACAAGCTCTTGACGAGGAGTATGTCAATGGGGATCTGAAGAGATTCAACCACGATAGGAGATCATCTAAGCCTTATGTTCCTCATATGAGCACTTTGTTGGGGCAAGGAATACGCCCAGCAGTTGCTGGTGAGTGGATTACCTTTACAATCCAATCAAGAGATGAGGACGGCAATAAGTCTATATTTGGAAACAGCAAGATTCACATTCGGTTAAGATCAGTTGGCTACATAAAGTACACGTTCACAGCGGAGCCATATGGACTAGAATTCAATCGGAGAGATAGTGATGCATTAATCAGTGCAAATGAGAGTGAGGTATGCAAGGTAGGCATAGACCAAATGGATGTGCCAATAGAGTGGTGTTCTGTGGAGTCATACCATGGAGTCTATAATTGCAGGATGAAGTGTGAGAGGTCTGGTCAATATCTGTTAAGGATTACGATGGATGGATTGTCTATTGCAGGATCTCCGTATGACTTAATCATTACTCCGTCAACACCGGAGGCAAAGGCATCGTCAACCATTGGTGAGGGAACCTTTAAGTGTAGGGCATGTCCATCAGTAGAGTATATGATGAATATTGAGTCCATTAAGGCGTGTAATGGACGAGTTCCGAGGTATATCAACTCCTTTATTGTAATCTTATGTGATGAGTTTGGCAATAGAATTTCAACAGGTGGTCACCAGTTAAAGGCTAAATGTAACTCAAGTATTGGCAAAATACACAAGATCTATGACAATTGGGATGGGTCTTATGTTGTCTACTATACTGTGCACTTGGAGAGGAAAATTCAGAGTGTTGGTCAGAAAGTTATTGATAAGATTCAAACGTCTTGTAATAAGAGTAGTTGGAGTCAGTTCAGGCACGATAAGTTAGTAAGTCAGACAACAACCACTAGAGCCATTGAGCAAGCTTTGGGAATTAATACAAGAGTGACGGATTCCAAGATAGACTTTAACAGTGAGGAGCTTGGTGGGTTGTTTAATACAAAAAAGATTCAGCACATGACAAACTTTGATTACGGGAATGAGGAGTTTCTGGATTCGGAGGAGAAGATTATCTCAAGTATTTGTGATTTAGAGATTTGTGTATATTTGGATAACAAGCCAATATATGGATCTCCATTCACTCCGTATATAGAGAATCTGGTAGAGATACGGGATTGGTATAAATTTGTGGATTTAAATTCTTCAGAGAGTACAGAAAGGAAGTTTGAAAAGTTATTAGAATCCGATGATTTTGAGGGAGCTATAAAGTTGATGAAGGTTTTAGAGAAGAAATACCTTCATGACTTTAAGGTGATAATACAGGAGCTAGAAAGGGAGCCAACGGAGCAGGAGAGGATTATGGATAGGGTTGGTAAAATATCAGAGGAGCAGGATCAGTGGACAATGTTACAAAAAAATAAGCAAAAGTTGGAGCAGATTGTGAGAGATAATAATGATCGTGAGAAATTACTACTAACATTTGGAAAGTTCTTGTTGAGAAGGTTAGAGAGTCAGATGATTAGAAGACAAAGAGTTGACTCAGACTTATCATCTTATCGAATATTGAAGGAGAACAATTTGGAGCCATTATGTCATAGTTTGGAGGTTGAATATAATAAGTTCCAGCAGCAGAGAACCAGAGAATTGATTCGTCTAGTTTCATTGTTGGAGACGAGTAAGTTGAATTCATTGGAGGAGTTGATGGAATTGTATCAGTTGATTGCTGATGAGTTGAGGTCTCTAGGTCGTGGAAATTTGGCAAATCAGTTTGATTTGGTAAATAGATGTTTAATAGAGGAGCAGCAATTAACAAATATCCGTGAGAGTTTGCAAAGAAAGAGTGAGGTGTTGGCTACGATGGATGAGATGGTGACAAGTAGGGAGAAGGCATTGGAGATGATTCTGTCAAATTATAATGAGGCTATAAAGATTGAGGAGGATCATTTGGATCATGAAATTGATCAAATTAAGATGGATGTGTTAAGGAGACTCAATTTCAATCCAAGTACTGGAGTGCAGACAGAGGATCCATTATCATTTACGGATACAGTGATGGGTCCATTAATATTTGATAGGGTAATTGGGGTTACAAATAAAAATTCTTCAATAAATGAGACTCATGATGGTCATAATCCAAAGAATAGTTTTAGTAAGTATTTTTCAATAATTGATCAAAAAAATCAGGATTATGCAATAGTTGTGATGAAGACTTATTGGAAGCCTTTAATGGAGTGGGATTTGAGATGTTTTGTTAAGATATTAAAGCAGTGTCCAAGGATATCCATATGTTTGAGGGAGTTATTTTCATATTTTGCCAATACGAGATGGAGGAATAATGAGACTCAGATGAGTATATATGGGGATTTAGTACATAGGACAGATATTGGAAGGTATCAGACAGAAAGTTCAAATAATTCACCGGAGATGGATAGTGAAATAAGTGGTGGTAATGGAAATAGTACTCATCATATTTCTGGAAATGCTTTACTGAGTTCAAGTGAAAATGCAAATGTATCCACAGATCATTCTAAATCTCAGGTCAAGGAAGGGGTTAAATCATATAGTAAATGGACGGTGGGTTCACCATTTGTAACATCAGATGATCCAACTTTAACAGCTTATAGAAAGGCAATGGGTATAACAAGGAATGGGTTTAAGAGATTAATCATATCATTAAATTTGGCACCAGAGTTGATTAAATCGGAGAGGACTTTGGAGGGATTATTTCACAAGTATAGTACGGAGAGAATTTCTAGTAATGTTAATTTTGGTAATAAGAGTGTGAGAGTGATTACACAAGAGTTATGGATACCATTGTTAAGAGAATTGGCTTATATTAATGCATTAATACGTTTTGATATATTAAGGCAATCAACTTTGGGTCAGAATGCATTGTTGAGATTATACAAGAATATAAATGATACCACAGGAAAGGTGGATTATTCTGTGTGGGAAAATAATTTGTTAGGGAGTAATTTTGGAGATAGTATGATTATTAAAGGCGTGGATAATGATGATAATAAGGGGTTTCTAAAGAATTTGAGTAATTCAAAAAATAAAATGGGTGAGGATCAGTCTTTAACATCATCAGTTACTGGTAATAATAATAATAATAATAGTAGTAGTAATAATAACAATATTAATAATAATACAATGGGATCCAGTACAGATTCAGGGGGTCATATTTCAACACCAGGAGTGGCAGTGACACAGGACAATATTAAGGAGTTAAATAGAGTGACAGCATTTAGACATTTTTGTGAGTTACATTTGATTCCACTATATAAGCAGGTCTATGGAAGTGAGGATTTCTCAACAATGTTGATGTTGCCATTTTCAAAGATACTATATAGTGAGCATGATGAGTTTTTGCGAGGTTTAGATATTGATCCAAATGATGGAAGAATGAGTGGGATAAGAGGGAGTATTTTAGAATTGGGAGATAATGCAGATAATGGTTTATTGGAGAATAAAAAGGGTTATTTGACAAGTCAATCAACACATGAGAAGGTGGAGTGTGATGTTAATAATTGTTTGAAGATAGTGGTATCACAATTAAGGATGAATATAGCTTCGGCCATATTTATACAGTTAGCATCCAAGAGTATGAAGGAGTTTGAGTATGATATAACACGTGAGTTGGTGGAATTTAAAAGGAAATCAAATGATGATGATATCTTGAAGAATTATTTTGTAACAGAATTTGATTATATTAAGCCATCACATTTATATGAATATCTGACCAATGTTGGTATAGTTCCAGGTCATATAAGTGGTAATGAAATGCATAGTATTGTAGAAAAGGTATTATCATCAAGAGATGAATATCTACCAAAGCAATTGCCAGTAACTTACAAGAGATCAAAAAGTCTATCATTTCCAGGATATATTGAGACATTATCAATGTGTATAGCTAAAGGTATAGTACGTAAATTATCAGGATCATTATGGAGTGAAGGGGATATAAGAACAGAGGTGATTGAGCATTTGGTATTATTTAATTTATATGATACTACAAGAATTTAAAAGAGAGCACCAGCTCTTTTGGCAGCATTGACTGCAGATAAAGCAATATTTGGGGTGGAGATGCTAACTCCAACAGAGCTTCCATTTAAAATGATATTTCCATGGTCTTTATTTTCATCCATCATGGAATCTTGTGTGGAGATAACTCTAAGAGCAGCTTTCTTGCTACTTTCTTCAATTTCTCCAGCTAGAATGATTTCATCCAGAATGAAGAAAGCTTTGTGGAAGTTGAAAATAAGATCAAGTTCACAAACATTTCCAAAGTATCGGTCAAGTACTTCAACATAGTGGTGAATAATTTCAAGAGCAAGAAGTTCATTGTCATTCTTGTCAATGCAAGCAACAAAATAAAGGCTAGCATATCTTTTTACGACAAGGGTATAACCTTTCCAATCCACGAAATTGCATAATTTCCCTTGTCTATTAACTATCATTTGCGTGACTTCTTTGATGAATCTTTTACGTTCGGACTGTTGATAAGGAGAGTACCATTTTTCTAGTCTGGTTTTCCCTTGTCTGCTAATTAATAGAAAGAATCTGAACATTATTGTAATAATAATAATAGGGAAGTGCTTGTTTCTTTTTTCTCTATCTCTATCTTCTTTAATAATATAAATGATGGATTAGTTGGATGATTTGTAATATTATTATAAAGAAGAGGAAGAGGAGGGGGAGAGAGAGAGGAAAAAAATATATGATTCTTTTTTATTTTTTTAAAGGATATGTCAAGGTAAATAATTAAATGGTTGGAGACTTTGATGGGGGGTTGGGGTGGTAGTAGTAGTGGTGGTAGTGGGGGCGGAAGGAGGGAAGGAGATTATGAGATTAATATGCATGTATATGTAGAGATGATTTTGGTAAAGTAAGGTGGTGATAATATATGATGGAATAATATTATATTAATGATTGAGAATTATAAATAAATAAATAAATAAATAAATATA